>APFE031313806.1:126441-175281 GCA_000404065.3 Pinus taeda
GGTAAATTTCTTGACATCAGAGAAAATAGTGGGCCAATAGTAACCAGCTCTCAGTATCTTATCCACAGTGGAATTCCAATACAAATGTCCACCACAATCACCTGCATGAAATTCCTCCATGATCTTGTTAGCCTCATTTTCAATTAAATAGTTTAATAAGATACCCTCATGGTTTTTCCAAAGAAGATTTCCATCCATAACACAAAATTTTAAAGCTTTCATTTTTAAGAACCTACATTTAGTTCTGGACAACCCTGGGGGAAGCACACAGGTTTTGTAACACATAACAAATATCAGAATACCAAGGGGATTGTTCAAAGGCTACATTGATCTTTGGAGTCGCCAGCTTCGGTTCACTGTCCAGTTGGTTGATGTCCAAGGCTTGGAAATTTGTTTCAGACATTAATTTGGCCAAACCCTGCCCTTTTATTAGTTTTGTAGGTTTTATTTCAATATCAAATTCTAGAATGTTTTCAATCCATTTTCCTCTTCTACCCTCTAAGTTCTCTTGAGTAAGTATGTCTTTAACAATTGGGCTTGGTACATAGGCTATCACATGGGAGTATATTATGTAGATCCTAAAGTCCTTAATAGCTTTTACCAAAGCATATGCTTTCTTTTCCATGATCTGGTACTTGAGGGGTGCATCTCTGAGAGCTTTACTAAAGAAAGCAATGGGTTTCTCATTTCCTTGGTCATCTTTCTATAGTAAAACAAAAACAATTGTGTGTTGGGAAGCAAAGGAAAAAATGCTGAATTCCCTGTCAAACTGAGGGCTGGTTAAGACTGGGGTTTGAGTGAGGGCAAACTTGATGCTTTCAAAAACTTGATTTGCTTCTACTGTCCACTTTACTTTTGAATCCTTTTTAAGCATGTTATTGAGTAATCTGCTTAGTTCAGCCAGGTTTGGGATAAATCTCCTTAGAAAGTTGATTTTACCCAGAAAGGCTTGTAATTCCTTTATATTTCTTGGATGAGGCATTCGTAAGATGGCTTGGGTTCTGTCTGGGTCAATTCTGATGCCATCTTTAGAAATAATGTGACCCAACAGTTTACCTTCCTCCAAACCAAACAGGGATTTCTGGATTTAAGGAAATTCCATATTTCCTACAAGTTATGAATATCTGCCTTAGATGTTTCAAATGTTCTTGGTCAGATTTGGAGAAAGGTGTGAGATCATCTAAGTAAATGACAAGAAAGTCATGAATCTCTTTAGCAAAAGCAATGTCCATTGCTCTTTGGAATGTAGCCCCTGCATTCTTCAGACCAAAAGGCATTTTAACATATTTAAAGGTTCCCCATGGGGTTGTAAATGTTGTTTTGTCCTGATCATCAGGATGGACTAAGATCTGGTTGAAGCCTGAGAACCCATCAAGTAAGGAAATTCTTGAGGCCCCCACTACTCTGCAAGATGTGATCCATCTTGGTTAAGGGGTAATTATCTTTCAAGGATACTTGATTCAAGTTCCTTAGATCAACGCAGAGCCTTATTTCACCAGTCTTCTTTCTTGTGGGGACTAAGTTTGAAATCCAATCAGAGAATCTGATTGGTGCTATAATGCCTGCTTTAAACATTTTTTGTACCTCTTGTTCCATTGCTGGGAGGAGCATAGGATTGATTCTCCTCAATTTTTGTTTAAAGGGCTTTTGATCTGGCTTGAGTGGGATAGTGTGTTGTATTACAAAGGTGTCATAGGATTTTAGATCCTCATAACTCCATGCAAAAACATCCTGAAACTCTTTAAAAAGGTCAATGTATTTAGGCTTTTGGTCAGGAGGTAACGCAGCAGACAGTTTTATGACTTTAGGTTGTTTAAGAGTCCCAATGTTATACTCTTCTATGGCAGTGTTGAGGGGCTGCAATTTTGGTTTGTTGGGAACATCATTGGAGTCAAAAATGTCTTCTAAAGGAGCTAAGCCTGTTGGAAGAAAATTGTCCTTTAATTGTATCACTTCAATTTCATAATCAGCTATCTCCTCACAATTAATTTGTTGGATTTCTTGTATGTTGTGTTTGTTGAAGATTGTAGGATGTAGTATTTGATTAGCTGTTTTGGGTGATATTGCTTGGTTATTCTGTTTACCATGTATTTGTGATTGACTTTCTGTCTCAAGTATTTATGATTGACTTGCTGCCTCAAGTCTTTGTGATTGACTTGCTGTCTCAGTGTCAATGTTTAGACCTGAAAACTCTTCCTGTAAAGTCAAGAAATTGTTTATTTGTCTATCATCATCAAACACCTGCCAGTCCTTGACATTGTTTGGTACAGATGTTCTGTGTTTTATCTCGGCTGTGAAACAATGGTGGGGCTCGAAAGGTAGCTTACAGGTACTTGCAAATGTAGCCAAACTATGAGCATGAAGATTCTGGGCTCTAGGAATTGTGGCAATCTGAAATTCAGTGAAGGACTTTAGTAACTCAGCAGTAGCAGACCTATAAGACCTCAAGCTTTTGTCATTGGTGACAAAATTGCCTTTTACTTGTTGGATAACTAGGTATGAGTCTCCTAGGATTGAAACTTTTATGGCTTGTAGGGATTTTACTAACTTGAGGCCTAGTAAGAGAGCTTCATACTCAGCCATATTGTTAGTGCACCTGAAGTTTAGTCTATAGACTCGGCCCTCTGCATGGCTGTTTTGGTTATTGTGTATCCAAACTCCAGCTCCTGCCCCTAACTTGTTGATTGATCCATCAAATTCTAGGAACCATAAGATCTCTTGTTCTAGGGGAGACTTAATAATTTCTCTGTGGTCTGGAATTGTGAGTTGAAGTTTTGGTTCTTCATTTAGTTTGTCCTTTAGAACAGTTTTATCACTTGATTGGATTAGCTTTATTTCTAGATTTGTGGCTTGTTCATTAAAGTCCTGATCTTATTTGAGTGTTTTGGTTTCTTCGTTACTTGTGGTACCTGTATTGTCATTAAAAAGAATATATGAGTCTATGTCAGAATGAACAACATATATGGGAAAGTTTTGAGGCTTGTCTTCACTGCTAACCATGTATTTCATGAGTGACTCTCTATATAGTCTCTTGGGTTGACCAAACACTGTGATTGTGGCATATGACATGTCTAATTGTAGGGACCCTTGAAGTTTAGCCCCCCATGATCTTGACAATAACATTCCATATTTGGGTGGAATATCAGCAACAACAACATCCATTAAGATTGTTTTATTTGGATATTGGACAAGGGATACACACAAGTCTTTTATCAAGCCTAAACACTTAACTTGGCTAGAGTCAAATGAAAATAGGTCCTTATATGGTCTAGTAATGTCTAGATTCAGGCTTTCCATGACTGATTTTGGCATCAGGTTATGAGAGGCACCTGAGTCGAACATTGCATTGTGTAGTATCTTATCATGGATATGAAAACTAACATAAAAAGGTAGGATCCCTGTGCCTGTTGTTTTTCCATCAACCTCTGGACCAGACAACAATTCTGGGGTGTCATCCAACACATTGACATTGTTTTTGTTTTGAGTGAGTTGGAGGGACTTCTTAATCTGTTGTTTGTATATGTCATGCTTAGCTAGTTCTACAAGAGGGGTGGCTACTTTCAGCTTGCCAATTTCAGCTTCCAAGTCAAAGGGTTTTTCAATTTGAACCTTAGTGTTGTGGGTGACCACCTTTTCTTTGTTTAGTAAGGTTTCTTCTTGATCCTTGTCTTGATTTTGGGTCTTGTGTTTTTAATTCACCTCTTGAGGCATTTCACTTGGATTAGGCTGTAAAGATGATGCAGCCAATGGCCTTTGTGTTGAGGGAAGTTGTTCAGTAACTTCTTCAATGGTTACTTCTTTTGTAAGTGAATCAGTTGTGTTAATTGGTTTTGTTACTATGGCACTCTTAGGCTGCAGTTTGTCCTTTGTTTTTTCAGGTTGTGTTATGTTTACAGTCCTACTTCTTAGTTTGTATTGTTTATGAACTTCATAAACAGCTGTGTCATAGCCTTGTTTGAAGTCAAATGACTCACCTGACTTGGTTTGGAATTGTTTAATGTCACCATATTCATGATCTTCTTGACTTAGGAAAACTTGGTGCTCATCCTTAAGGCCCATTAGGTGGATGTGGGTGTCATCCACTTGTTCATTTGAAGTGGATGTTTCAGCATAGTTTTCCTGGAAAGGAGGCCTGATCTCTGGATCAGCATTAGCCTTGCCCATGTTTGGGTTTTGATTTCTCCTGAAATTTGGGTTCCTGACAGGGTTATTTTGTGGTGCTTCCCATGATGACTTTCTCTCCACAGATTCTACTCTGTCACCCAACCTCTTCATACCAGAGAGTATTGCATCCAATTTCTGGTCAAAGGATGAGGGTTCCTCTTTGTAGGTGATCCTTTTTTCCAATCTTGCCTTGTTCCTCTTGGCAATTAGGTTAGCCTCAACTGTGACAGCAACCTTTTGTGCATCTTCAAGGGTTTGAGGGGCTCTTTCCGTCAATTGATATGCCATGTCAGGGTCAAAACCATCAGGGAATTTGTATAGTGCTAAATCAGGGGGAGGTCTTAAATTCTGGGGTATTGCATTGTATACATTATTGAATCTAGCACAATACTCCAGAACTCTCTCTTGAGGACCTCTCTTGCTTGTGTCATATTCACCTAGTATATGCAGGGGATCTTTCTTCTTCTCCCATCTGTTAGTGGAGGCTTGGTAAAGCTCATCAGGGGTTGTGATGGTATTTACAGGAAGTGACCTGAACTAAGTTCGGACATCGCCTGTTAGGCTTTGGACAAAAATTCTCATCCTCACACTATCATCATCGATCTCATAGTTCTCAAAGTGATCCTGCATCCTCTTGGCATGTTGAATAGTAGAGTAAGGGCCAGTGGAGTCAAAATATGAGATTTTGGCTTGGTAATCCTGAGGTAAAGCTACAGGATTAGCAGGTAATTGCAGAGGTGCATATCTCATAGCCATATTCACAGGGTTTGGGGGATTGACAAGGGCAACTAGGACAAAAGGAAAAATGGGTACCACAGGGGTAACAGGTGTAGCAGAAACTAGAGTGTTAGTCAAGGGAGTATGTGCAGTGGATGAAGATGTGGGAGGGGGGCTTTGGGATGTGGATGGTGAACTAGGGGAACTGGGATTGGACCGAAAAAGAACCTTGATTGGAGTGGGAATGGGGTTGGGGTGAACTGTCTCTGGGCTTAAGTCAGCAGGCTTATCTGGCTCTTGTTGCTTCTTAACAAATTTAGGGATTGTGTTAGGATTTTCAAAGACAAGGGGTGGATTTGGGTCAGGATTTGACCTAGTGTACCAAAGATTCTTCTTGGGAGCCAGTTTCTGAGCTAGTCTTTTGAGTTTTTTAGGAAAAATTTATATCTGCAAGGACTGGATAAGATTTTGAAAAAGCTATATATATCTCAAAACTAGTATGAAGATTGACTGAATCAGCTCTTCCCTACAGCTGTTAGTGTTGGAACAGAAACAGTTTTGAAGGCTTCTTGACTGATATTCAGGTTTCAAGTGTAGCTTTTAGGAGACATATAGTAATTAGAAAATCCTAAAGAAGTCTCCAGCGGAGTCGCCATTTATGTTAACACCCAGGTTGTTCCCTTTGACTCCCAAGGGAATATGGTCGGGGTAACCACTAACCAATCTTTGGATTACAGCTTCTAGCCCAACTGTAATCAGAGAGGGCTCTCTCTTTAAGGTTTGTCTCTATTCTATGGAGATTTTAGGCTAGTTATGAAGTAGGGGTTTTGGTTTATGTTTGGTTGGAAGGATGTCTTTCTGTACTTAAAGTGGAAATCTGCAGATAATGTTATTTCATTGGGCAATGGAGTCTGTGGCTACTAGTTGTTGAAATCTTGAGTTTGAGCAACTGGAATTACAGGGCCATTTAAATACTTCATAAAACAAACTTGAAATTATGATGGTGAAATGTATACAACCAGTGAAAAGCAATTAATAATTTTCCACTTAAGCTGGGGTGTGAGAAAGAGATATATTCCTCAGGAGCAAACTTGAATTCCTGAAACAATAATCACTGTGGAAGATATGGTGTGAAAGGGTAGCAATTAAGAATTACACCTTCATTACTATAACTGAAGAAAACATTTATAATAGCTTAGATTGAGTTCAGGGTAATCAGTGATTAAATCCTGGAACTATTCTTTTTCTTTGCCATTAACTGTAAAGCACAGAAACATGAGAGAGATATGAAAGACAACAAAACACATAACAAAGAGTTGTAAGGAAAACTTATTGTGTCATGAAATACGCAGGAATCCTGTAACATTCAGTTAAGCACCTCAATGAATCAAACAACACAGAGCTTTGGAAATTCCACCGCTTTTGTATTACTTCTCTGAGAATTTACAGTCAAAGAACTATAGAAAAGATATCCATAATATCCAACATCCAACCCCTGCAAACTCATGCGAGGGGGAATATATAGAAGTGTTTCATACAAAATATCTCAGGCATTGAGTCATCTGAGAAATAAAATATCTTCATCAACTCATACAGAAATAGTAGATAGGAATTTATTACAGCTTTTAATACAACATAAATGCTCTTTAATTCTGTCAGAAGATTTCGACCTTTGGAGGTCACTGAGTCGGTTGAACGCTTTGTTATAACTGCTGAATGACGTGTCTGTGCAGCTTTGTCCTCCTGTAGCTTTTCGGCCCTGCCATCTGTGACTTTTAGTGCTGCAGTGGTGGCCGAATGGTTTTGCTGAGTTGGCTCAGCCTCTCTCTGCATACGTGTTGACATACCAAAATCTTCCTGTGCATGACAATTTATATATTTCAAAAGGAGAAAACATAATTACTGGCTTTTGTTTAGCAGTAATTGTATCAAACTGTTCCAGACTTCCTGTGTGGGCAATTGATGCCTCAAAATTGACTCTATGGTCTCATCTGCCTCTGTATACTTACAAAAATTGGGAGGCTCATCAAACAAGTGATTAATTTCATTCATAATAAAGAATAAGCTCTCCACCCTGTTGAAAAGGGTCTGTCCTGATGTTGGCCCTGTTTCTGTTGATGTGCTCACCTTTTCTGCAATCTGATTAGCAGCAAAGGTGTTGACCCTCTTGGCATATTTTTCATGTGAAAGTAGTCTTCCTGAGGGCTCCATCAAGCTAGGAAGACCTCTGTTCTACAATGCTATGAACTTGTCCTGGAATTTATTAATGTCTGCCTGCATATCCTGGCTTCTTCTCTCTAAGGTCTGTACCAGGTTTCTTAGTGTCAGGACCCTTTTGACCATTGAAATGGTCTCAGTCCTATTGGCAATTCCCATTTTGATCAGCTGAGAGCTTGTCCTATAATTAAGCACATTTATCATTCTGGTGGCAGCCTCAGGCATGCTGCCTAGAGATGCCCTTGCCCTTTGGATTTCCCTGTGTTCTTTTCCAATGAGCCCCATTTGCTCATGAATGGCCTCAATGTATTCCCACTAGTCTGTGATGGATTGGCCAATATTGGCCCATAGGATTCTCTTGAGCTCAACTATTACTTTGTCCAGTGTGAGCTCCTTTTCTAGCTCATTTATCCTTCTCTTGAGAGTCTTTATCTCTATTTCTCTCTCAGCCACATTTTGCTTGGATTTGTCATATTTTTCATTGAGCTTAGCCAGTGTTTCTTTGGCTTGATTCAGCTCTGACATTTGGGCCTCCAAGACTTGAATCTCATTTCTGAGCTTCTGCATGTCAAGACTTTCATCCTGCTCTGTTGTTGGTGCTGAGGTGGAGGGTGTTGCTTGCTGTGTCTGCTAACTGGGAGGGGCAGTGGTTTGAGGAGCTTCCTCTAGATTGATTGTTTCTGGAGGAGGTTGTGAAGTTTGGCCTGCCTCTTTTTGTTTAAATGCTGCCTGAAGTGAAGCCTCTGATTCCTCCAACTTCTCTTGTGTCTGGATGAGCTGTTTATACAATGATACCAGCATGTCTGCTGCATCCTTGTCCTATCTAAGTTGGGCAACTTCTTCAGTTTGGGGATGAAGAGTTGCTGGGATTTTGATGATTTTCCTTAGTGCTGCCATATCAGCATCCCTTAGCTTCAGCAGCTCCTGCACTACTTTGACATCTTTAGGATCATGCCCAAGCTCTATTATGATGTCCTCCAAATCTTTGATCATGTTGTCCTTTGCTTGAGAGGATGCCCTTTCCAACTCAAGTTGTGCAGTTGTATTATTTAGGCTATTTTCTAGCCTGTAGTTTACCAATGTTTTGTCTGCCAAGGAGGCATACACCATCTCACCCGTTTGTTTGTGTAATTCAATCTGATCCATCGTGTGGATGTCCTTGGCAAGGACCTCAAGGTTGGTCCTGATGTAATCTACAACTGACTATGGCTGCTGCATGGCTGGCATGGAATGGCTCATGATCATTTTTCCCTCATGGACATCATAAGCAGACATGAGTCTTTGCTAGTTGGTGGGAGCCATTTTCAGCAAATGATTATACAATTGTAGCCTTATGGGCTCATTCCTCTTCTTGATGTCCTTGAACTGCTGCTTAATGCTCTGTTCACCTGCTCTTTGTTGGCTTGAGGAGCTAACTTCTCCTCCTGCTGCCCTCTCTTATTCCTGCTGGAAGGAACTTGCTGAGGCCTCCATGCTAGGCAGGCCCATACCCGAAGTTTTCCCTATTGGCATTTCTTCTTCCGAAAAAGGGTTGAATCTTTGCCTCTTTTCCTCCTGAGTTGTTGATGTAGTGAGGGGAGTCTCTCTGTCCCTTTTCCTGCTCATGTCCTCTCTTTGTGGGGTTTGGAGGACTGAAACTTCAACTCTTGATTCTTGCCTAGGAGGCACCATTTGTGCTGGCTACTGCTCAGTGACCATTGGGGCCTCTGCTGTTTGCTCTTTTTTCCTTGGATGCTCCTTTTCTTGCTGCTGTACCTGTTCTTGTTGTAACTGTTGTTGTTGTAGGGGCTGCTCTTGCACCATCTCTTTTTCCTTGCCTTTGTTGGAGGCTTGATTTGTGGCTTTGACTGCCTCCTGATGTACTGTGGAGGATGAGGTTGCTGCTCCTACTTGAGGGTTTGGAAAAGAGAATACCTGTGTAGGAAGTTCCAAGTCAGCCATCTTAAGGAGATTTCTTCTTGCTCTTTCATTTAGTTCTTCTTGCGTAACAGGTTCCTCTAGTGTGCCTCTCTTCCATTTTGATTGATTTGCATATTGTTCTATGTGAGGCAACCTTACATGGTCATAACTCGACAGCCTATATTCGACCCTTCTTAAGGTTATGAAATGATTGGGGTCATAAGGTTTCCAGAGGGAACTGGTCTTTAGGCCAAGGCTTTCTAGCATTCTGTTAGCCTCTTGCCAGCCTTCCTCCCTTTTGTTCAAAACAAAGTGGCCCAATTGGTTTTTCACTTTCAGTTGTGCCTTCTTGCCTTTTCCTGAAAAGTTGTTTACATCAGCATTCCCAAATTGCCTGAAGTATTCAAGGGCAAACAATCTCATGGGCACATACTTGGGCAGTCTGTATGGGGGTAAGTCACAACCATATATTCTGATAACGGTGTAGTTTTGGTAAAAATACCAATCCCCAATGCTGTATACCTTGGACAATTGAAGGATCCTCTGCATCTCATCTGTTAGTCTTGGAGGAGGTGAGCTTAGGAACAGAGACATGGGTGGGTGGATGAAAAGGTCTATAAACTCACAGTAAGTGTATGGAGAATAAGCTCTGCAGTGAAAAACTGAGGCCAAATACACTACTGACCTTGGATTTCCTTGTGCATCCACCCTGTTCACACGAAAAGGGAATTTCTCATGTTGATAGTATAATATTAGGTGGTAGATGTAGGAGGAGTATCTGAACACATTTTCGCTTGATAGGTTCATAAATTTCTCATGCATTTTGTCTGATATGTAGGTGGCATAGTCATAGCAGATTGGAGCTTTGCCAGGGGAAAACATGAGCATCATTACCAGTACAGTCTCGTCAATATACTCAATTGAGTTATAGCCCAGAATGAAACTGATCATATCTGCAAGGTCCCTGCCCATTGGGTTGAGGTAGCCATGAAAAATAGGAGGGTATTGCCCAGTATCAGAGTTAATAAACAGTTGGTTCAGCTTTGTGATCTCAGCATCTGTCAACATCTTAGCTCCTTGGATTATTAGATCAAACAAAGATAGGGGAACCAATTTCTTCTCAGTCTTGAATTGCAGCATCTCTCTGATGGCCTCAGGGGTGATGTAGAACACAACTGAGCTGAAGGTCAGCAACAAACTCTCTGAGTGGGATCATAACCATTCAGCACATAGGTGAATAGGTCAGGGAAATTGGTTGAACCTGAGGCAGCTTGAAGATTGGGAAGAGGAATCCCAAATGGCCCAATATATCTGTTTCCAACTGCCACATGTTTGGCCTTTATTCATTTAAGGGCAGGTGGAGGTGGAATTTGCATTGTGGCCTAGGGAATTCCTTCTGAAATTTGGTAATCCAAGTCTGCTGAAGCCTGCCACTCCAATTCTCTCTGAGGGGCATTCAAAGGGGAAATATTGAGGGCCAGAGGTGCTACTGGAGTTTCCATGGTTACTTAAGAACTCTATTTTGTATGTAAATTAGTGTTACTTATGCTGAGTAACAGAAAAGAGTATTTCTTGGAAGAAGAGGTGAATTGAGAAACAGAGGGTAGAAGGGTCAATGGTAGCAATTGAAATACTGCACACAGTAGTGAAGGGAGAGCAAATACTTGTGTTTAACAGAGTTCTTTCGTAGTAATTAGGTGTAAGTTCGGGTTTCCTGTTCACGACTGCGCGAACAGGATGCAGGTTTTAGTGAAAGTTTTGTTAAACCAGGCTTAGCTAGTGAATTTCGACCGTTCAATTTCAGATGGGAACTGGGCGCAGGGAATTTGCCGGTGAATTATTTGTTTTTCTATGTTTCAAGTCAATTTCAGCTATTTGCAGACAAAACCAGGCGCAGAGAGGATTAACAGTGATAAATACCTGGTGTACCGATAGTCCGGGTCACAAGTGCAGGTGGGTAGGCGCGCCGAAGGTCTCCAGGTCGAAATTCAGCAGGTTGGTGCAAATTTGGACATAAAATGCATGCAGAAGGCACAACAGAAGTTTTTGTAAAAAGTGCAAAAGATGCGAAAAATTGGTCAAAATATGGATTGTTGGGATATTGGCGCCTTTTTCCGATGACATCATCGAGTGGGTCAGGGTCGGATGATGTCAGCATGACGTCATCAGGTGACGTGGCGGCTTATGAGTGGTCCACGAGGGTGGTGAGGTGGCAGACAGGTGGAGCAATGGCGGACGGGGGCGCAGACACGGCAATGACGCTGGCAGTGATGTGGCAATGACGCTGGCAGTGACGCTAGCAGGCGGTTTAGTAGAAACTGGAAACCGCAAGCGGTATCATATCGCACCGCTTATGATACGGCAGTGGAGCTGTCAGAGGGGGATCCGATGCTGTGGTGGCGACGCGTGGCTGAGTCCTGACGTCACCCTTTGACAGATATCGGACGCTATCTTTTGGACTTTGGGGCCAGTCCGATATCCACGTGAGTCGTTGGATGAAAAGCGCCCGATCGGACGGTCGACAGGCCGATAACCTGTCCGGACGATACGGCGTCAGGCTGGTAATAAAAAATGGTTTTCCATGGGATTTTTGCCCGGGCGGGACTTTGGAATATTAGCAAATTTGCATGGTTTTCTAATGTATTTTTATAAAGTCGCGCATATCTCAAAAACTTAGGAAAAATGGGTTTTTCATGTAATTTCTTTGCAAAATCGCCCGTGGCTCAAAACTTTGGATAAGTCGGGATATTGGGTTATTTCAATGTATTTTTGTATAAAACAACACATAAGTCCCAAACTTAGGATAAGGCGGAAAAGAGGGTTTTCAATGTACTTTTTCCTTTTGAGTGGGTTTAAGTGTGCAAATGGGTTTTTTCCAAGGTTTTTTAGGCAAAATGAAGGGTTGAATAGGTAGATGAGTTCTGAAGGAGAAAAAGAGGTTAGGCTTGGGTTCTCAAACTGACCAGATGTCAATTTGATTCCCTAGTGGTGAACATATGGTTATAATGCCAAGGGGGGATATTTATAGAATGTTTGGGGTTTATACACCATGGTGTTATAATAGTAGGGAAAGGGTGACATAGGGAGTTAGATAGTAGAAGTTAAAGGTTAATATGGAGGGAGAAGGTGAATGAGGAGTGATATCACTAAGTTTATTTTGAAACAACTTAGCTTAGGGAGTAGATCAAAATGAAAAGAATTTTGCACAAGAAATGTGGCTCTTAAAGGATACAAGAACCAACATAAAAACCTTGAATTTTTCATAAACACAACTGGTGAAGGGATGTTAGTAATGAGTGTGAAACAAGGAACCAAGGGAAGTTAGACATGCTCCATTGTGTTGTTTTCTTTGTCCAGCAAGATTTAGTTTGAAAGGAATATCACTTCTGTAACCCCATCTACCTACCCATCTACTTGCCTAGCATTTTTTATTTCTTCTTGGAGGGTGCAGTTAGACTTGCAGACCCTTATGTTCCTTTTCTTTTCCATTGGCTTTTTCTTTTGATTGCCTATCTAGCACTTCCCTTATTGCTTCCAAGGCCCCAGATTAAGCATTTGGGAACCTTAGTTTCTCTACCTAACTATTGGTCTGCCAAGATTAAACAGTTTGGACAGACTTCTTTCTCTATTCTACAACAGAAAATTGAAATATGGCATGATCCAGATTAGACTGTTGGACCATCCATCAAAATTTAGTAAACATGAAGGCATGTACACACTTTGCCTTGTCTTGGAAATATGGGATCTTTGTATCAGCAAAGCAGAGCATATTTGGCATTTGAATTTGCCAATCATGAAATTTGAAACCTATTGGTATAGGTATCCAACACCAACTACGAGTTAATTATGGAGTGGACCCCAACATATAGAATGTAGATAGAAATGTGAGGCCTTGACCTAGTCGTGGGGATGGTGCGCACTGGATTTTATGGTCAAGGTCGAGGACGAGGAGGAATGGAACCAGGAAGGGGCTACAGACAGTTAATCTGTTACAATTGCGAAGGACCAAGGCACTATGCTTGCGATTGTACCAAACCAATGAGAATATATTGTTCGTACTGTGCTTAGTTTGATCATGAAATGGTAGATTGTCCTATGTTGATTGCACAAATGCATGAGAAAGGGGCACTACAACCTACTTCGACTTAGAATATCCAAATGATGAGGTCTGAACCATGCAAAGAAGACCCCAATGTGAACATGATGCTCAGAAGTGGCACGACCACAGGGGAAGATAAGGGGAAGCAGCCTAAGGAGGATACATGGGTTCGAAAGGCTCCTACAAAGGAACCTAAGTTTGACTTGGAACATGCAATGGAGATGTTAATGGAAGCTAAGAAGAGCTTCATGAAGGCCTCTACTTTAGGTAGTAAGGATCAACCAGAGCCAAGAATGGATCCTTCTATGCTAACTACCTTTTTGGAGACATGCATGAAACTACTGAGCAACAAGAAGGTAGTTAAAGGACTATAGGAGTTGATAACTAGGTGCGTAGGGTCGGGTGAACCACGTGTAGTCCAGAAACGAAGAAAGCATACATTGTGCACCGGGAGGGAAATGAGATTAACAACACATATTAGCAAATATGAAATGGATCAGGTAATCCTAGACCTGTGTTTGGACATGAATGTGTTACCATAGTAGACATGGGAACGCATGGGCAGGCCCACATTGCAGTGGTCCCCTATTCAATTACGAATGGTGAACCAACATAATATCTTTCCCATGGGGAGGTTGCAAGGGATAATAGTTGATATCGAAGGTGCAAGCACATAGACGAACTTTAAGGTAATAGAGATTGTTGATGACATCAATCCTTATCCTGTGTTGCTAGGAATAGACTGGGCCACTGATATGAATGGAGTCATCAACATGAAGAAGTGGAAGATGATATTTGAGAAAAAGTCCCTATGCATAGTAGTTTCGTTAGACCCAGTTGCAGGAGCGTGGTAGACCGAACTAGTGTGTGACAATGAAAGCGACGATGGGTTGGACTGTACTTACAAAATAATAGTGCAAGACTAGGATTATTTGAACCCGACTGCAGATGGAAGAATCTCATGGGAGCGCAATAGTTCCTATACTTTGGATTCAGACGAAGAAGTAGAATGCTGGTAGAACCAGTTGCACGAAGTGACAACATTGAATTGCAACATGATGATTAGATCCCTATGTTGCGTAACAACAGATGGATTCCGAACTTTCACTGGGCACCAATCATGATATTCATCATCAAGCAACTGCTTTGCCTTGTGCATGAGAGGCACTTGTGGCTAGATGAGCCAATTTCCATTACGGTGGAGTTGATTCATAGGATTTCAAACCTTCCCTACATAGGAAGGGACCTCATGGAAATAGCTAGCTAAAGTAGAGACTTGGTGCTCGCAGAAGCCATGAAGAAGAAATACAAGTTAGAGAAGAAGCAGAGGGGTTATGTGATTACTAGCATTCAAGACAAAGGGGTGCGCATAGCCATTCAACTGCTAGCAGGAAAAGTGATGGGAAAATGTCGCGGCAATGAGGTACTAGCAACGGTCATTGTGCTAGACAAACAATGTGCGGAGGGGGTATAGTTCAATTGGGCGCAGTTCCTCTGCGAGGAGTTCCTGACGAACTACAAGGAGGCTCAGGAGTAGGGTAAGACCTTCCACTACACTTGGTTGCTCTTATCCATCTTGTAGGTTGTGGGGGAATTGTCGGAGGACAGTCAGTTTCCTCCCGTGGACTAGGACTTGTTGGAGGCAGTGAAATACACATCGCTCTAGGTGACAAGGCATGCCACGTGCATCTGTGAGATCAAGATCTTTTGGGTACTCATGGAGGTAAGTGTATGGATGTGGATCCACAAATGACTGCATCTATCCCCCTCCATATATGACAGACTGCGGAGCTTTGCAGACTTTATGGCAGATATGCACAATGTGTATATCAAGGCATGGAAGGACCCAGAGTAGAACTAGACCAAACTCTTGTTCATCGCAATTGATGATGTGGTATTCACGCCACCCGAATGGGATGCCCTGGATCTGGCAGCATGTGATGAGGTAATGACACAAATACAGAAGGATGCCGCCAAGATGCTGACACAACAAAAGTGGAACGAGCAGCTCACCGAGGAGGTAAGAGCTTCCCGTGAGGCAGTGAAGCCTGCTGTAGAATAGACCATGGCCGTCGAAAAAACAACAGTAGTAGGGGTCACCACGACGTAGGAGGATAGCGGCCCAGATCTGACCACAGGACATGATACGGAGGAAGGCGCAGACACACACATCATCAGCATAGCTAAAGCGGCCACACAGTATGGAACGAACAGGGCCTAGGAAAAAGACTAAGGTTTCCAAATTAGATGTGGAACCTATTACATTGACCGAGGTTGACTTATACAACATCGGCGACATAGTTTTCAAAGTCACTAAGGAGGTGCTCTAGGAAGCAATGACGGAGTAGCAAAATGTGTTGGGGGTGCTCAGGACGAAACTCCAGGAACTTCAGGTGTGGCCCCCACAGCAGGGAATGGTAGCCGTCTACGGTGCTATGGGTACATTAGTAACTGAGCAGTTGCTACGGCCAAAATGGCTAATACCATTGCACTATCGGAAGGAGCACTGATAGTGGACAACGCGGAGGACAAAGCCATGGTAGGCCGACTCAAGTGACTTGGCCTAAACTTGGCTACTTTTCTACGAGAGATATTATACTAGCTACAGGATGGAGCGACGACAGAGCTCCGCGCTAGGGAAGGACGCACAATACATATGCTCAGTGAACAATGAATCAATATTGAGCAACTGAGCCTCTAACGCAATGAAGAGATAACACAAATTCAATAATTGGAGAAAATCATTGAGGAAGCATGTCGCCATGTCCTCGAGCTAGAGATTGAAACAAACTTACTAGTAGGTATACAAATCCACAAATTGGCTAGTGGATTCTGCGAGGCAAAGGAGGAAGCAATGAGGATCTAGTTGGACCTCAACCTGTAGATCGTGGAACTGCGGCTGAAGGTGCAGTGCTCTACACCTCCAAAAGTCAGAGAGTAGCACCACTGTGCCACTCAATCGGGGTTGGAAGCAATATATCGTGCCATACAAGATTGCATGAGCTTGTTAGATTAGTCACTCTTCACCCTCACTTCACTGCAGGAAGACCCAATGCTACAGCATTTAGAGATAGAAGCGCAGGAGTTGCAGCAGACCTATGAAAATGTACGGGGGACTGTGTAGATGGTCGCCCTTACTCAGCGACTGGCCAATATGAGGGAGGCCTAGGCCTTAAAGGAATAGGTGGACATTGCGCAATATAAAGAAGCAATGCTTAAAGCACACTATAAGAAAAAAAGGTCATTGGTGAGGGTCATTCCTTTGATGGACCTTTAAGGTCCATCACTAATGTGACATATGGTGACGATCTTTAAAAAAGCACTATTGTAAGTGTATATTGTGATGTTCCTTTAAGGTTTGTCACCAAAGCCATTTTCAATGACACTTTTGGTGAGGGTCGTTAAAGGCTCGTCACTAATTCTCTCTTTGGTGACACTTTTGCCCATCACTAATTCTTTCTTTGGTGACACTTCTAGTGACGATATTTTATTAACTGTCACCAATGATCTTTTTGGTTACTTTTGGTGACGGTCAATAAATGTTCGTCATCATTGATCATTCCAATGAGTTTTTTATGACGCTTCATGCCTGTGATAGACCTTTAAGGTCCATCACCAATGTCACATATGGTGACGATCTTTAAAAAATCATTGTTGTAAGTGTATATAGTGATGGTCATTTCAGGTTTGTCACCAAATCCATTTTCAATGACACTTTTGGTTAGGGTCATTAAAGGCCCACCACTACTTTTCTCTTTGATGACACTTTTGGTGAGGGTTGTTAAAGGCCCATCACTAATTCTCTTTTTTATGACACTTCTAGTGATGATATTTTATTGAACCTCACCAATGCTCTTTTTGGTTACTTTTGGTGATGGTCAAAAAATGTTCGTCATCTTTGATCATTCCAATGAGTTTTTGATGAAGCTATGTACTTGTTACTATATTTTTTGTCAAAAGATAATGATTTAAGACCATTGTTGTGGAGTATTTTTTATTATGTGTCCAAGGTCAAAGTGGTTATAATAGTCAGTCAATTTGTTAAGAATTAATTAGTGTGTATCATTTCCCTCAAGTCATAAGAATATAGTTTTCCTATGATTCAACATAGGATTCATCTCTATTAGGTTTATTATCTAGCAAATTTCCTTTAAATAAAGTTCCACTAGTGTTTGTAGGAACTATATTATTTAATACATAATCAAGCTCTATCAATTCTATTAATGAGAGAGACCTAGCACTCCTCAACACACATGGCACACCTTAACATGCTTTGGAATAGTACACTAACATTCCTTGGCACCTTGGATGTCTTGGAACATCTTTGTACCTAGAACATCTTGCCATGAGTAGGATACCGAAGCACATGTTGGCATGCCCTAACATAGCATAGAACTCCCCTATCATGTGTTGGCATGCCATGTAACACCTTGGCAAAATATTGCATTGAAAAACATTAGAACTTGGCACACATTGGTACTTGGCATATATTGGAACATATTATAAGTGTGCTTAGCATGCCCCTTTTGAAAAAGATAAAGTCCCGACTTATTAACCCTCTTATGTGTTCATTCGTTGCATTTTAGCTTGTTTATTCCTTTTGTTGCCTTGAAAATCCTTGACGCATATTGGCATACTATGGCACCATGCACATCCTATCATGTCTTAGCACCTGAAATACCTTAGCACTATTTGGCACATGCTAGCACAGCCCAAAAATACCTAGCACACTCTAGCACTTCTTGACATTCCCTTATATTACCTGGAATGCCTTACCTGTGCTTAGTATACTTTGTTACTCCCTCCTTGGCATGACAGCTAACACTCATTAAAACTCCCCGACGCACCCTTATATTCATTCACTTCTATGAATTTTGACCTAGTGCTCCCTTGTGTTTTACTAGTACTCCCTAACACTCCTCAGCATGCATTGGCACTCTCTAGCACACCTTAGCACTCTTCGATACGCTCTTCCACTTCATAGGATGCATCACACTCCCTGATGCACATTGGCACTTGGAACGTGTTGCCACTTGGCAAGTATTAGCATGTTTGGCATGCGTTGAGATGACTTGGCATGATTTGGCATGGTTTAATATTAAAGTTATTTGAGCGATTATTGGAAACTAGATGAGAAGAAATAGAGGAAGATTTGGCACTGAGAATGCATTGACACTTGGCACTTGGCACCTATTGGCACCTAGTGTTGGTTTTCCTAGCATGACCCTCATGGAAAAGGTAAATTGATGACTTATTAACCCTATTATGTGCTCATTTACTTGTAGTTTAAGTTGTTCCTCCCTTTTGTTCCCTTGACAGTCCCTGGCATGCATTGTCACACCCTTGTACATCTTGGCATGCCTTCGCACTTGGCACATCTTATCTTGTTTGACATGTATTCGTACTATTTGGCACATGTTAGCATGCTCTAGCATTCCATAAGGCACCTTGGCAGTCATGACCTTACAACTAGCATTACATTTTTCCATGACTTGGGAACATTACATTCATTAGAACACCTGGGCACTCCCTAGTTTTCATTTCCTCTGTTATCCTCCACAATGTCCCAAGCTGATGAGGAGATCAATGGAGGTAATCAAAGACCAAGACTTTAGTTTGGTAGCTAGTCCTACCAAACTAGAGAGGGATCTCTCTATGAAATCACAACAAATAGATGACTGTAATGTAAAGGATTTTAGGCTAGATAGCTAGGTTTAAGTGGGCTTTGGAAAATTTAGGGTTTTGTTGCTAGATAGGGGAGAAAAACCAGGTAGCTAGGTCAGAGGATCAAAGGGTTACAACAAAAAATACAAAAAGGAGAAAGGTAGCATTACTTTTGTGATGGATCTTAGGGTTTTTTTGGTGTAGTTTAGTGTTTAGAAGAAGTGAAAGGTATTAATGAGCATGAAACATGAATTCATTAAGCAAGAAATAAAGTGACACATAATGATTTTTCCATCAAAATAGAGCTTTATGCAAAGAATTTTGTTAATAAAATGTAAGGAAAACCATTGAATAATTGATGAATGGAAAGAGAAGATTAATATCTTTCATATAAAGCTATAACAGAGAAAAAATAACATCACAAACTTACTGCACATGAATTCCTAGATAATAGCTGCAAATTGTGTCCTTTGATTTCCATAAAATATCAAAGTACAAGATACAACAGTTCTCTCCTCTGAAATCCAACCCATTCTATCACTGAGAAAGTGATACATAAAGACGAAAACAACATCTCCCCAGTCTTAGGGGTTGCATCAATGACTCTAGGAATTGTTCCATGAAGTCTTCTAACCAAACCCTAATGTCTAAGGAAGTTAAAAACAACTTCTACAATTAACTTTGACTCCAACCTCTCTCATAAATGAGGTCAAGTTTACATCAAAACAACTTATAAACACTAATCACCCATTATTTACATTTACTTTTACCTCTCACATTCATCTACTTCACCCTTTTGACTTTTACCAGAGTCAAACTAGGAATTACAAAAATTTGCACAGTGAAAATTTTACAAAAATCTCAGAAATTTCCAAGTGTACAACGAGCTATCAGAGGCCATTTTTGAGTGCCTTTTTGAAGTCCAAATCTAGATTGGAAGCCTTTTCAGGAAATCTGGGAGAGTGTAGATGTCTTTATAGTGTTGTTTCACTCAAAATGACCAATGTTTCGCTGAGATATGGCCATTCTCCCAAGGTGTCTCTAGGTGCACAACGAATTGGAAAGAGAGGGGCAGAAAGGTGATTTTTGGCCTCTTTTTTGCAAATTTCTCAAAACTTGAGCCCCAGACTAGGAAAGTGGGCAAATGCTGGGGTCATAAGCTTTCCAAAAATGCTAATTGTACATCATTTGGAGCCTTGAGGAAGAAGCAAAACATGAGCTCGTTGTGCTACTAAACAAAAAATTGCCAAAAAATTGCAATTCTGCACCAAAACACAAAATTTTCTCCAAACCCTCCAAAAATTTGTCCAGAGATGCCTTCTTAGCACACCTAGAACTTGCTAACACTCCTTATCATACACTATTATTCATTCATTTCCATGCAATTGAAACTAGTCCTTCCTTGTGTTTCCCTGACACTACTTAACATACCTAGTCATGCCTCGTTAGCACACCCAGAACTTCCTAACACTCCCTATTACACACTCTTATTCATTCATTTACATGCAATTGAAACTAGTCCTCCCTTGTGTTTCCTTGGCACTCCCTAGCATGTGTTGGTGACACACCCTAACACCTGACACCTCTTGGCATGCCTTAGCACTTGGCATGTCCTCGAATGACTAACATGCCTTGGAACTTTCTAGCATGTGTTATCACTTCCTGACATTCCTTGCACACCTTGGCACTTCCTAGTTGTCATGCCCTCATAGATAGCCTTACTTTTTTTGTGACTTTGGAACCCAACCAAGTCATTGAAAAAATAATGTTGTCCCTAGACATAAGTCTCCCTTTGTCTAAAATTTCTATTTCCATCCCCTTATCGTAATCTAGGCTTACCTATTGCAAGTCCTATTATGAAATTATCCTAATACACTTCATCCTTGGGACACCTAGAAGGCACTCTTATTCGTTTGTTTCCATGCACTTTGACCTATTCTCTATTATGATTCCCTCACACTCCCCAACACTCCTCGACATGCATTGACATTGTCTGGCATGTGTTATCACGCCTTTTCATTCCTTGGCATGCCCTGATACTCCTTAGCTATCATGCCCTCATAACTACCCTTATTGGTTTTAAGACTTGGGAACCAACCAAGTCCTACCTCGACTAGAACATCTTGACCAAGTTATAGTTACTACAACTATACTATCCCTTGTTCACCTAAGAATGGCCTATAACTCATCTTAGGCTACTCATGCCCAATCTTAGCTCATCTCACTTAAGAAGTTACCAATTCAAGGCTCACGTCTAACCATGGCCATAAAACAACTATGCAACATAGTTTACATCTTGACATGGCATAACACCTGGCATGTCTAACAATCCCTTGGCATTATGTGGCACATGTTGGCTTTTCCTGCATGCCATGGCATGCTTTAGCACTCCCTATCATACCATACCACTCCTTGACATGTCATGACACTCTTGCATGCCTTGAAACTACCTAGAATATAACTTTGTCACTCCCTCCTGAGCACACTTGGAATTCACTGACACTCCCTATCATACACTCTTATTCGTTCATTTCCATGCATTTTGAACTAGTTTTCCTTTGTGTTTATGTCGCACTCCCTAACACTCCCTGACACACATTGGCACACCCTGACATGCATTGGCACACCTTGACATGCAATGGAATACCCCGACATATCGCCCTAACACTCTAACATTTCTTGGCACCACCTTACATACCTTGTCATCCCCTCCTTAGCACACCTACAACTCACTGACACTCCTTGTCACCCACTCTTAGTCATTCATTTCCATGCATTTGAAACTAGTGCTCCCTTATGTTTCCCTAGCACTCATAACACTCCATGGCATGCATTGGCACACCCTAGCACCTGACACATCTTGGCATGTTTCCCTAGCTTCTAATATGCCTTAACACTGCCTAGCATACCTTATCACTCCCTCCTTAGCACACTTGGAACTCACTAACATTTCCTGTCACAAAATCTTAATCATTCATTTGCATGCATTATTTTCACCTATTGCTCCCTTGTGTTCCCCTAACACTCCTTAACACTTCCCAGCATGTGTTTTTGATGGACAAAACACTATACATAGGGCAGCTCATCCTCCATTTGTGGACAATAAAATTTGGTTAAATAACTCTTTAATAAGAAGTGTGAAGATAACCAACCAAGAGAAGGAAAAAAAGAGAGAATATTTTGGTGTTATTTATGGGTCTGTTTTAGGGCTAATAGATCCACATTTGCGAAGGAAGGAAGAACTATCTACTACAGAAAAGGTCGAAGATCTTGTTGTTGTCCAAGAAGTCGAATCAAGGAAGAAGACAAGCAAGGTTAGACGCCGAATTATAATAAGAGTTCATACCATCCAAGTGATGAAGATCAAGGTTCAAAAGGTTGGTCAACCACATGTTCCAGGGTTTATACAAGAGGGCCAAGAACAATAGATCTGATCCATGGAGCTGGAATTTGAAGGATAGTCAAGTTATTGAAGGAAGAAGCCCGATCATTGTTGACTCAAGGAAAAATAAGGAAGTTGAATCAAGGAGGCTTGTGACTTGGTCTTGGAGAGGTCATTGAGTCAAGGGTCTAGGCCATGGTCTTGGTATTCGTCAATTGAAGTCTATATAAGAAGAAGACCTCGTTTGGGTTTTCCTCTCATGTTGGAGAGGTTTTGGCCCTAGTTGGTTGCATATTCTATGTGTCACTTGTCTCCTCATTGTTTATGCATTGGTAGATGTTTGATGAAGAAATTGTTTTGAGCATTGTTTGTTATTGTGGGTTAGTCTTGAATGTGTTTGTGTATGAAAAATTGGTTGGGTTTGTAAACTATGAGTAGAGTAGTGTTTGATTGATGCATTCTTCCTACAATAGAATGTGTTTCTTACTTAAACAATTAATTTAGTGGAAACTTGGGTATTTGGACAATTATTTTGGAATTTATGCACCTTACAAGTACATCAACTTATATAATGGATAAATATAATGGAAAGTTGTAACGTGTTGCATCATGGAAAGGATGTTGATAAAATATGATAGCTTAAATGTATATGATAGTTTGGAAAGGTGGGGAATAACTCTTATTTAGTCATAGGTAACCTAATCAATTCCTTTTTTAATATTTAAATGTCCATGATGATTTTGAAAGTAGGTGGGTAGCAATTCTTACTCATGTCATAGATAGCCTAACGAGTACTTTTCTCTATCTCGAATGATACTAGATACAATTTTTTTTTGTATTGTGTGCTTCTTCAATTTTTTTTATAATATATCATGTTATAAAAACTTTAAAATAAGCTTCTCACTTTGGTTCTTGCATTTGTGGTAAAATATGAATCCAGCTTCTGAAATTAGTATTATTCTGGAGGATACCAACAATATTTTTCACTCCATAAAGGTTTTAACCTGTATTTAGTCTTTGATGAATCTTTATGGATGATTGTACTTTAAAAATAGAGATGCATCTACAGTTTTCTCACTTGCTAATTTAGAATCAATGAAAAAGATCAAAATAATGACTTACATTTATTTGTAGAGTTTACTTGAAATTGATGGAACATGGTGATTACATCAAATGAGTGCGAAATTGAATTTTGAAATTTTATTGATGTCCTCAATGCTTGGAAAATGCAGTGTGATCAGATGATAAGTTAACATGTAAGGTATTTAGTGAGACATTGCTTCTCTTCTAAGAAAAGTATATCTAAACCAAGTGCAATACCAGAGGCAGAGAGGATTTTGTAGTGTGAAAATCTTAGTTGTGTGGGTTTGGGGCTAAGGCATAGTTGCTCCATTTAACTAAAGTAAAATGAGAGGAAATGAGGCAATGCATACTTTGTAAATCTTAGCCATGAGGATTTGGGGTTCAAGGCTTAGTCACTTCAAAATTGAAATAAAATGAGATCAAATGAGACAAGGACTTGCAAATTATTAGTTATATGTAATGACATTAAAGTGAGTAAACACAAAGTATCAAAATTCGAAGTAGAATCAACCGTTGTGTATGAAAATTCAATCAAGCATTTTTTTATGGCTGAATTCCCCCTCAAAAATACATTTGATTAATGCAAAAGCTTAGAAAACCACATCTATGTAATTGAGGTATCCCTCTTAGAAGCACAAACCTTTCCCCTTGCCTTCCCATTGACTTTGAGGTTGTGTTCCCCTACACTCCTATATGCTTACTAGGGATACTACACTCCAACATGACAGATTCTAAGATATATTGTGATATGGGGGATGAGGGTTTCGGAAATTCTTGTTGCCACAGGAAAGTCTCGCCATGTTTAGTTCAACAATATGACACAAAATGCTCTTGTAGAAGGATTTATGGTGCTTTTTCAATTGTAGGAAATAGAAATGCCATACATTATGGTGCTTCTTGGTACAATATTACCAATTCATGGAGAAAGATCAATGGTTCCTTGGGTGGAACTATACTAATGTGTGGGTGGGACTAGGTTCATGAGATTCATTTTTTACTACCATCACAATGAACTACAACCAAATCGACTTATGAGATTCATTTTTTACTGCCATAACAATGAACTACATCCAAATTGGTTATAAAAGATTGCATTGTTAAAAGTTAATTTTTAGCTTTAAAGTTTGACATAATAATTATAAAACCAAATCCCGTTTGTTTAGATAACATGGAAGCCCATAATATTAGTATTAGATAACTAAACATTAATAAAAAACATTTATAGTCTTTTTGGTTTAATTATATAAAATCCAAATTTGAATTTGTTTAAAATTACAACTTACAACATGGTTAATTATTTTGTAATTTGGAAAAATAAAAAATATAATTTTTTGAAATGAGTATACAGTAAGATAAGAAAATATACATTCCACACATTTTGATATATTCATAAAATATAATGTTTTTAAAATTTATAAAAAAATAGATAATTATAATTAAAAAATTTAACGATCATCCAAATTAAAAATTAAATTTCTTTCGTGTTTTCTTTCCCGCCTTAGTGTATTCAAATGAATGTTGAGTAGTTTAAAAAAAAAGGAAAGACCATTTTGCTGCGTTTTCTTCCCCGCCTTAGTGTATTCGAATGAATGTTGAGTTAGTTGAAAAAAGAGGAAGGACCATTATGTTGTTCCCTACCTTAGTGTATTCGAATGAATATTGAGTAGTTGAAAAAAAAGGAAAGACCAAAACAAGTTTTCTTCCCTGCCTTAGTGTATTCGAATGAATGTTGAGTAGTTAAAAAAAAAAAAAGACCATGGGCATAGTACAATCTGATTTGTGGCTATATGGAAATAGGTATAGGTCGTTGGATCAATATTTAGGGTTTTTAGATGGCTATATGGAAATAGGTACATGTCATTGGATCAATTCTCAGGGTTTCTAGATCAATATCCATTCTTATAATTGATTCGCAAATTTGTTTTATATTTTCACATGAAATGTTGTAGTAATTCACCGGCAGTTATTGTTTCATGGTTGAATTTAGATGCATTGAGAAATAATATTGAGGAGGAACTTTTCAATGGCTTGCTCAAAAAACATGGATCTATTTTTGCTGGGAAAATTTGGACCACAATGGAAGGATCAGAAGTCTTGGTCTTCTTTCAAGAGCCCAAGAAAATACTTGCACAGGTACCCTTTCTCTCCTTTAATTCCTTCCTTGATTTCAATTGCTTCAAACAATCTACCAACTTTTTCACCTAAAATTAGGTTGTTTGGGTTTTGTTTTTTAAGAATTTAGCTTCAAACGAACTAGCCCCACAATTACTATATTGGAAATGAAATTTATAATAAATATGTTGGGTTTTGTTATATTCTTTCCACATAGTTAACAGGGGGTTTGAGGGGTACCCGTAACCCCACTTTATGGGGTCCGGGGTAGCGCTCCAGAAAATTTTGGTTTTGGACCCTATGTTAGGTTGGGCGGACCCACCTATGGTTTTGTGCATGATTTTTACACATGTTTTTTGGACGCGATGGTTTTCGGTCCATGGTTTTGGACGCGATGGTTTTTCGGTCCATGGTATTGGATGCTTCAGCATGTATAAATATGTGTTGTAAGTTGTAACATTGAAAGGAACAAAATGAAAAATCAAGCTGGTAGTGCTGGTTTTGGGATCCAGGGGAAAATCTCTGTGCATATGTTTTTTTATGTGTTATGCTCTCGCATTGTTTATTTTTCTATGATTTAGAATTCGTATGCAGGTAATTTCTGTATGGGGTTAAAACCTACAAAATATGCTTACATACAAAAATGGAAATAAACTAGCTTATCTCTAAGAAGAGATTTGGCGGCTACATGTCTCTGAACTGTGTTAGAATGAGGCTCAAAGGCCTATTTATTATTGAGAAACAATGGAAAGCCCTAAACATCCAAAAACCTAACCCTAGGATATGAAGCATAAAAACTATGGGCCCCTTTTGGGTAAATTGGTACACCAACTTCTCGGGGTCGTAACTTTGGCATACAATCTTCGTTTGGCTATCATAATACCTCGTCTCGAAGGTATAAAAGAGGAGGTCGAAAATGAGAAGGTAACCAATTTTGGGCTTTTCCAAATTCTTTGTTTTCCCTAAAAAAAGTATTTTAGTCCCTCAAAACGGCTCTGGAAGTTTAGGACCTGAAAACCTTCCAAAAATAGTAAGTTGTGCTACAATTAAGGACATTGAAAAAAAATAATGGTGGAGGTCCAAGTGGAATAGGAAGGTGTCCACCAATATCCCACCTGGATCATAAGGAGTTCATGGTATGTACATATGCTTGCAAGAAAGGGCTTGGTGGAGTCCCAATGCAGGAAGGATAAGTGGTATGCTATGAGTCAAGGAAGTTGAATGCACACGAGCAAAACTATGTGTCTCATAATCTTGAGTTGGAAGCTATCATTCATGTATTGAAGATGTGGAGACATTATCTTATTTACATAAGGTTTATTCTGACGAGTGATCATAGTAGATTGAGGTACTTGTTTGACCAACCTAATCTAAATGCAAGGCAAGCTAGATGGTTGGATACCTTTAGTGAGTTTAACTTTGACATCAGGTATATTAAGGGAAAGGAAGATAGGGTTGCAGATGCTCTTAGTAGGAGAGTGTAGGTAAATCATGTTTCAAATGTGAGTTATTATGTTACAAATTTGTAGTACAAATTTTACAGGCAGGGCAACATAATGATAGGTACCAGCAGCTGAGGCATAGGCTGCAACAATAGGGTGAAGGTGATAAGGATGAGGAGTATCATCTCACAACAGATGGCTTGGTCAGATTTGGGAACAAGATTTATGTGCCAGATGACAGTGAGCTCAAGAATCTTATCTTGAGGGAGTTTCATGTTAAGCCATATTCAAGTCACCTAAGATATCAAAAGACTTTGACAATAGTTAAGAAGTTATACCATTGGCCAAAATTGAAGAAAGAGGTGGCTGATTTTGTTTCTAGATGTTTGGTTTGTCAGTAAGTGAAAGATGAGTGTAAGCATCTAGCTGGTATATTGCATCCTATTTTAATTCCAAAATGGGAATGGGAGGCCATTTCCATGGACTTTATTACAGGTTTGTCGAGGACATCAAAACCAACATGATTCCATCATGGTTGTGGTTGACAAGTTGAGTAAAGTGGCTTACTTCATTGCAATGAAGTCTACTGATTCAGTGAGTGAGGTAGCTAAGATATTCATCAGAGAGATAGTGAGATTACATGGTGTTCCCAAGAATATCATATCAAATAGAGATGCCAAGTTCACTTCCAGGTTTTGGAAGGAGTTGTTTGCAAGCTTGGGGACATAGTTGGATTTCAATACAAATTATCATCTATAGACAGATGGATAGACAAAGAGGGTCAATAAGATTCATGAGGACATGTTAAGGATGTATGTCATACATCAACAGAGGAGGTGGGAGGAGTATCTTCCATTAGTAGAGTTTGCTAATAATACTGGGCATCAAGAATCCTTGAAGATGAGTCCATTTGAGGATATTTACAGGTGGAGTTGTAATAATCCTATAAATTGGAGTGATCCAGTGAATGAGGTATTGATTGGACTGGATATGTTGGCTGAGATGGAGCATGAGATGTAGGTTATCAAAAGGAATTTTAAGGAAACATAGGAAAGACATAAGATTTATGTAGATCAACACAGAGCATTCAAGGAGTTTTAGGATGGGGAGCATGTGTACTTGCACATCAAGCACAAGAGGATCTCCTTGAGTATTGAGTCATGTGCCAAGCTGGAACCTTTGTATTGTGTGCCTTTTGAGATCCTCGAGAGGATTGGACCAGTGACCTACATACTTGCACTACTTCCAACAGTCAAATTCCATGATGTTTTCCATGTTTCATTACTTAAGAGATATGTGCAGGATGTTAATCATGTGATTGATTAGTTCGTATTGAAGGTGGAACCAGAGGGAGATTTCCATCCAGAACCTCAATTCATATTGCAACAGAAACACCTCACGATTTGGAACTGAGAAATAAAGCAAGCTAAAGTGAAGTGGAAGCACTTTGGGCCTGATGAAGCTACATGGGAGATGGCTGATTAGATGCGAGATTTTTAGCCTTCATTATTTTTTGGTTTAAGCAAATGAGTTTTTGGGGTGTGTGTGTGTGTGTGTATCTATCTATATGGATGGTTTTAAATACCACAATGAGTTGTGTTACAAAGCTCCAATAAGTGGTATGTTTATTTTTCCTTCAACAACATGGGATTGTAAATACTGCATCAAGTTATGTTATAAAGCTCCATAAGCAATATGTTTTGTTTTTCAGTGGTTTTCTAGTCATAGGTGTCATAGAACACCAAGGATAGTGTTACCCTAAGGGGGAGAGGTTTGTAACTGCCCTAGGTTAAAGTTTCATGTAATAAAGGATAATAAAGGAAAAATAAGACCAAGGTCATGTGACATGTATTCCAAGATGAATGTTGGGAAAACACTTTAGTGGGTATCACTTTTGGTGTAATAATGGCTATGAAAATTGGTGAAGAGACATTAATTGACATTTAATTATGAGAAATAAAGGAAGATAAGAGAAAAGGAAGGTGAAGAGATAAAAATTTTCATGCTAAGGAAGTTAGAAGGAAAATGAGAAAGAAAGAGACATCAATGATAAAAAGGCATCAGAGAAACAATTCACAACTTTTGTTAGTTTTGGCTTTGGATCAGTTTGAGAGAGAGAGAGAGAGAGAGAGAGAGAGAGAGAGAGAGAGAGCAAGCAAAGGAAAGAAAAGGAAAACAAGGAGAAGTTTGGATCAACGAATTTAGTAGGAATATCTTGCATGTAACAGGTTGCAAGTGTGATTTCCTTGTTGGGATGTGAATGCATGGTACATGCATTTGTTTATTTGGTTCATTTTTGTCTTGGCATGGGTTTTTACTATTTTGACAGTAGTTTGAGCCTTGCCTTTCCATTTCCTAGATAGTCATGGTGTGATGTGATTCATTCTTGGTTGAGCTTTGGATCACTGAAAGGTTTTGGAACTGAGTTAGGTGGTCTCAGGAAAATTCCCAAGGGTTAGGAGTGGAGATGGTTTTCTCAAGGAGGCCCTTGATAGGTGGCTGGAGACATAAAATTTCTCAAGGTATGGTGAATAAATTCTGAGGCATCCAAGCTTGGTTTTGTTTTGTGATCTTGGGACCGGTTTAGGTGAGATCATGGTAGCTTGAGGGTGGAGTGTTGAATTTTAGCAAGAAAAGGCTTCATTTGACGCGCGCCTTAGTCAAATGGAGAAATTCAAATTTCCACATCAACATGATGAATTGAGTTGTAGTTAGAAGGAGTGATATGGCCAAGCCACTTAGTTAAGTTAGCCAATTCAAGTTTGTGGGCAAGAAGTAGAGTTGTGCATGAGTTGATTGCTAAGATATAGCAATATAGTGGAGTTATATTTAGTGAAAATCAATTATATGAGCTCTAATAATGAATAGAGTCAGTATGAGTTCAATTGATTAATTGTAACTGTTGTTGACTCATCGATCTCTTAGTTAACTAGTAAATTTACTAAAAATAGTGCTAGTCATGCATGAAATTCAAATTGTCCAGTTGATTGGAGAGAAAAGGCATAATTGTATTTATTATTGTATACTAGTGAGTTTACAGATTTTTTTCATGTGGCAGGTGAGTTAATTTCCTCAAGAATTTTGCAAAGAAATAGGAGCTTCCTATTCTTTAGGAGTAGGAATTGTGCAAGGAAATAGGAAGAAATTGGAGGCCTATTTTTGCAAAGTGTTGGTCATAGCAAGAAAAGTATTGCAGTTCAGATTGAGCTTCAAGGATTGAAGCAGTCATTATAATAGATCATTGTCTTATATGATATAATAAAAACATAGGAGGGGTTTTACCCAGGTTGGTTCCCGAGTAAAAATACTGTGTTCATTGTGATTGAATGATTGCATGTGTTTCTATTTTATTTTTTCGTTTCCACAAATTGAGTAGAATAAATTTTTTTCTATTGATCTCAGTTCGATTTCACTAGCAACCGCAAATTTCTAGTTATTTATACATGGAGGTGTTTTAACCTCTGGAGTCCCTAGTTGATTATGTCTTTGTTTATGCCATGATATCCCCCATTCACGCTTGGAATATGGCATGGGAGTGATTGGCTAAAAGAAAGATTTGGTTTAGCCTAATCTATCATCAGGTGGTACGTGGAAGCCCCTAACTTGGTTGGTTTTTGCATAAGTTAATAAGATTTATTTTCCTATTGTGATCTTTGATCACTTTTACTTGTTGTTATGTGGATTTTATGGTTGACACGTCATGGTTAATATTCTAGTTATATGCTCGTTATAAACATGGTTATATGATGTACTCAAGTTATGGCTCTTGTTCATGATTTGATAAGCATTTGAATGGTTGATGAATGCATCAGATAACAAGTGTCGTTGTAGCTACTTGAGAGGGAATATTATATTCAAATGAAGTTCAAATATTTAACATTATATATGCATTCATGAACTGTACCTTATATGTTTACAATATGTTTGACGGAATGTCTAATGTGTACTAGGCATTCTAGGTAAAGTTCTTGCTTCAAGTTTGAATGTTTAGAATTGTTATCACCTTAATCATGATTCTGGAAAGTTACAGGAAGTTATGGGTAATTCTCTAGAGGATTTCTTGAAAAAGTGACATATATCTTGCGATCGCATTCACTGAATTGAGGAAATTGGGTCATAACCACATTGAGTAGGCCTATGCATGTGGTTATAGCCTCCCAACTACATGCATGTAATATTATGGGTGTTGTTGGGGAGTAAACTACGAGAGAAAAAGGTTCCAACTTAGGGATTAATCACTTGGGGTGGTTTGCAGGCTCTTGAGTGGTCTGTAGTCCTTGAGGGTTAACCATAACTTGTCGATTCGTAGGCTCCACTTCCATACCTAAAATTTGGAGGTCAGGTCATGTCATAGTAGTAATTTTCTCACATTACCATGGAGAGCTTGTAAAAGTGGGTAAATATGGGAGGGTCAGTTGCAAAATCATTATATGGCCTGAAGCAGTTGCCTAGGTAATGGTACAAGAAGCTTGGTGCCTTCATGATGAGCCAAAATTATACTACAAGTGAGTATGATCATTGTATGTACTTTAAAATTTTGAATGACATATTCATTATCTTAGTGTTGTATGTGATGATATGCTCATCACAAGTAAAAACATAGCAAATATCAATAGGTTGAAGGCTCATATGACTAGGACTTTAATATGAAGGGTCTAGAAGCCGAAAAAAAATCTTGGGCATTGAAATACATAGAGATAGGAAAAATGGAAAGCTCATGTTTTCAAAGTAGAAGTACGTAGAGAAAATACTTGAGAAGGTCGGGATGAAAAATGTGAAACTGGTTAACATCCTTGCTATCCATTGTAACCCCTAGAAATTATTTGTTAGTTTGATCAATCATTTGCATCTATCTGCTCCTTTTCTGAAAGAGGTTGTTGTGCTTTGCAAATTGGATACTAAAGAAGGAAGAATAGGTCCACTCTAATTTGTTTTGGAGAAATTCCCATATTCTCTAAAAACCCATTTTCCCCTTTGTATATCCCTCTAGTTGCATTTCCATTTTGTTTATACATTGAAATTCTGTTTGAAATCCATTTAATATTACAACTCTAGCCATGTTCCCCATTCCCATTTATTTGTTTTTCATAAACCATGCCCTATTATTTTTTGCATTATATATAACATAAACCCCACACTGCTTCTGCTGTAATAAACTGGGCCCGCAGGTCATGTGTCGACATTTCGCATAAATCAATATAACATCCGCCTATCTCCCCTTCCCTTTTATGATTGTGATAATCACATATCGCAAGTTCCTTCGCCGACATCACAAAGTTTTACCCCGCCCTCCGATTATGATAAGACTCCCCTCGTTGATTGCGATGGTTATCTCCATGCTAATTGCAATAAGTCCCCCTGCACCCGCCCCCCCCAACCAATTGCAATATCACAATCAGAGATCGCTCAAGTCACAAGTTCCTCCTTCGCTGAACCCCCTTCTGACTTGCTATTGCGATGGATATGATATTTTATATATTGTAGTTTGTTAAAGTTTCGGGTCCAACATGTCGGAAAAACATTATGGAATATGGTAAAAGGCCCCTCTCCTGTCTTGTGATTGCGCTAACAACAGGCTCAGATCAATGACCCATATTGAATCAGCCTGAAACACTGACCTAGATCAACAAACATTAAAATATCCATTTCACTTCCGCTCAGTGGGACATCGAGGGTGTTTTTCAACATATATCCAACAGCATGGTCATCAAATAGAATGCAAAGAAAAGAGGATAGTGAAGGCACTTTCAAACACGTTTTAATCAACAAATGGTACACCTACCAGTAGGACAAACAACATTGCTCATTTAAAGGCCCAGAAATAGCACCGCAGGATTTGGAAGGCTGGATGTTTTGAATTTCCACAAATACAGTGCCAACATTACAAACAATTGCAAATTTTTCCTAAATTATTGTAACAATTAGATATTTTTTTTTTATTATATGTGACTCCTATTTGTATTCAAACTATGTTAAAACAAAAAATCCCTATGAAAACTCTGTTAGCTAGAAGAAAATCAGGAACAGGTCTCTAGAATAATGAATCGAATTTGGCCTAGGTGGCAAGATATGTAAAGAGATATTTTCTCTATAAATAAGTAGATTTTCGACTCTGAGAAGATGGATGGAGAATGCGAAGAACTGAACTTCTGTAATATTTTGATCCTTTAGTAGAAAATCTGTAACAACTCTATTTTTGTACCTGAGATTCATGTCATGGATTTTATGGCTTTTTATCATATTGTTTCAAGTTTTACATAGTATTTTGATTACTTGGAAATCTGTCAAACTGCTCCAATTTCCTTCATTTACTGTGTATGACTGTGGGTGTTCATTTGTATCATTTTCAAAGCCATAGATGCCTCAACTTCCATTAAACACTGTTGTTGATCATAATTTATTTTAATTTGATTCCATGCCCAATGGTGGCAGTGATCACATTTTTCTTCACCTACAAAATCACAAAAAGAGATCAGAGTTAGTCATTTGAATTTTGAGCTTATCACAATCATTTATAAATATTTTGAGAGAGCCCTCTCAGATTGGACGAATTAACTTCCAGTAAAAATTTTGGTTTGAAATACTTACACTTGGTTGAAGGTTGATATAGCCCAACCCTTTCCAGCACAGTGATAACATTTTGGTGCATCTGCCGGGAGCCCGAAACTTATATCATCCTGGATGTTTCATTTCAAAAGCTGAGCTTTTGAAGGTAGCAGGATATCATATTTTTCAAGGCTACATTTATACCTTGGCGACTTCATTGGTACTCTCAACTTAAAGGTGGCTTCCAAGAAGATTCATATGAGGAGCAATCCAGACCCCAATCCACTAGAAATAGTTGATGATCTAGAAAGAATTCTCAGAAAAGATGCTAGCTCATAAAAATCAAGTACTTCATTTCTCTTAAGATCTACCTCATTACCCTCTTGAGATATTCAAGATATTGAATGTATTAAATTTGATGAAGAGTATAAGCCTATATTACTCAGTTCTAAATCAGAGAATGATTTACCAAAAATAGAGTTAGGTTCTATTTTTGAGGTTCCTAAAGAAGTTAAAGATAGGTTTTGGGAAATTGTTGCATCATAATTGTCACTTGAATAAGAGCCTTTAGAAAAACTAAAATAATTTGATCCTTTTGAAATTTTGTCAAGAAAATAAATTAGTTTCCCTTTACCTGAAAGAAATACCTTTACTTCGAAAACAAAAGTCGCTTTTACTCAATCCCCTTCGAGTACATTGTCTTTCATCACTACCCCTACTAGTTTCATTTTTACCCCTCTCGTTGGAATTTCTGCTAGTACTTCTGCTATGGCAGGCCCTGCTAGATATGGTCCTCTTGTTTTACCAACCGTACTTCATGACTTACCTCAAGAGTACTCCACTAGAATAAAAAATTTTGGAAGTGAAGAGGGAATAACTACAGAGCAACATGTTGATTAGTTCAATGACTTGATAGACATGGAAGAGGTATATTATGAAGATGTTAAAATAATGTTGTTTGTATAGAGTTTCACTGGTGAGGTGAAAAAATGGTTCAAATCTTTAACCCCTGGAAGTTTACATGATTGGAATGAATTAGAAGACACTTTCCTATGGAAATGGGGAAGTAAAGTTAATCCTGTACAAGGTTTGGATGAATATAACAATTTAAAGAAAGCAAGCCATGAATTAGTACAAGAATTTTCAAAAATATTCAATAAAGTCTGTAATTCCATTCCTGCTCACATTAATCCTCCCCTAGGAGCTTCTTAGTTACATTATGTTAAGGCCTTTGATTATGAGTTTTCCATCCTATTAAGAGAGAGAGAGTCTGCTACCTTACCTAACATGCAAAATGATGCTGTGAAATTGGAAGTTAATGTGGCTGCAACAACGAGGTCTAAAATTGGTAAAGGAAAAGTAAGAAAGGAAGAACAAACTTCTACATCTTTTGATGCTAAATTTGATACCATCATGAAAACAATCCAAAGGCTCATGGATAGACTGGCCCTTGGGAATAATCATCATGTTACACAACTCGAAACACAAGTTAGAAATCCAAATTTTAGAAAGTTAAAATTCAATAGAGGCAAAGAGAATAGAGAAATCAGTCTGACCAACAAGTTAGGCCTCCTTTCCGTCAAAACATGGTAGATTATGAGGAAATGCAACCAAAGATCCGAGAGGATACCATTCATTGTTTGGATGAAGATGGAAAAGAAATGTTTTTAACAAAATAAGAACATGACGAGTCTAATAATGACTTGGGCGGAGATGAAATTGAGGCACAATCAAAATACTTAGAAGGCTATCAACATGCTATTCTAGAGATGAAAAATCAATATAATTTGTGAAACATAAATGTTCCTATAGTTGCAAATAAAATCAGCCTAAGAAAGATGCTCCAAAGGTTACAGAACAAAAGAAAGAAATCCTTGAAAAGGAAGTTGAGAAGGCACAACCAATTTTCAACTTAGAGAATGAAATCTCAAAGATAAAGATTGTTGTCCCCTTTGGAGAAATAATAAGGGTTACAGAATATAGAAAGAAAATTGTTAAAATACTTAATACTGAAGATTCATCATCTAATATTTTGAATGTGGAAGCATTGTTTTATGCTATTTATATTATCCAACCAGATTTAATAAATGAAGCAAGGGATGAATGGAAGAAGGACGAAGAAGTGTGGCCACTCATTCAAAAGTTGTATAAGATACCAATTCAAACAATATTGCCAGAACTTGACAAGGAAGATGCATCATGCTTCGTTTGCCGAGAGTTTTGAAGTTATATAATCTTGGATGTTTCATTTCAAAAGATGAGATCTTGAAGGTAGTAGGAGATTAGATTGTTCGAGGCTGCATTTATACCTTGATGACTCCATTGGTACTCTCAACTTAAAGGTGGCTTCTAAAAAGATTCATACGAGGAGAAATCTAGACCCTAATCCACTAGAAATAGTTGACGATCCAAAAAAAATTCTCAGAAAAGATGCTCACTCATCAAAATCAGGTACTTCATTTCTCTTAAGATCTACTTAATTACCCTTTGGATATATTAAAGATATTGAAGGTATTAGAAATTATGAAGAGTATAAGCCTATATTACTCAGATCTAAATCAGAAAATGATTTACCAAAGGTAGAGTTATATTCTATTTTTGAGGTTCCTAAAGAAGTTAAAGATAGGCTTTGGGGAAATTGTTGCATTAGAATTGTCACTTGAACAAGAGTCTTTAGAAAAAATAAAAGAATTTGATCCTTTTGAACTTTTTTCAAGAAAAGAAATTGGTTTCCCTTTACCTGAAAGAAGTACAAAAGTCTTTGTCACTCAAGCCCCTTCAAGTACATTTGCTTTCATCACTACCCCTACTAGTTTCATTTTTACCCCTCCTTTTGGAATTTCTACTAGTACTTCTACTATGGCAGGTCCTGCTAGATATGCCCGTCTTGTTTTACCAATCATACTTCATGACTTACCTCAAGGGTACTCCACTAGAATAAAAAATTTTGGAAGTGAGGAGGGGATAACTGTAGAACAACATGTTGACCAGTTCAATGACTTTATAGACCTGGAAGAGGTAGATTATGAATATGTTAAAATGAGGTTGTTTGTACAGAGTTTCATTGGTGAGGTGAAAAAATGGTTCAAAGCTTTGACCCCTAGAATTTTACATGATTGGAATGAATTAGAAGACACTTTCCTAAGGAAATTGGGAAGTAAAGTTAATCCTGTACAAGATTTGACTGAATGTAACAATTTGAAGAAAGAAAGCCATGAATTAGGACAAGATTTTTCAATAAGATTCAATGAAGTCTATAATTCCATTCCTGCTCACATTAAGCCTCCCCTAGGAGCTGCTCAGTTACATTATGTTGAGGCCTTTGATTATGAGTTTTCCATTCTATTAAGAGAAAGAGAGTCTGCTACCTTTGATGACATGCAAAATGATGTTGTGAAATTGGAAGCTAATATGGTTGGAGCTAAGAGCTCTAAAATTGGTAAATGAAACGTAAGAGAGGAAGAAAAATCTTCTACATCTTTTGATGTTAAATTTGATACTATAATGAAAACAATGGAAAGAATAGCCCTTGGGAAGAATCCTCCTGCTGCACAACTGGAGACACAAGTTAGAAATCCAAATTTTAGAAGGGGTCAAATTCAATAGAGGCAAAGAGAACAGAGAAATCAACCTGAACAACAAGTTAGGACTCCTTTCCATCAAAACATGGTAGATGACAACGAAATGAAACCAGAGATCCGAGACGATATTATTCATTGTTTAGATGGATATGAAAAATGAATGTTTTTAACAAAAGAAGAACATGATGAGTCTTATAATTGATTGGATGGCGATGAAACTGAGCCATAATCAAAATACTTAGAAGGATATCAACATGCTATTCTAGAGATACAAAATCATTATAATTTGAGAAAAAAGAAATGTTCATGTAGTTGCAAATAAAAATCAGCCTAAGAAAGATGCTCCAAAGGTTACGGAACGAAAGAACAAAACCCCTGCAAAGAAAGTTTAGAAGACACAACCAATTTTCAACTTGAAGAATGAAATCTCAAAGATAAAGATTGATGTCCCCTTTGGAGAAATAATAAGAGTTACAGAATACATAAAGAAAATTGTTAGAATGCTTGATGTTAAAGCTAGATCATCTGATATTTTGAATTTGCATGAAGATAATCCTACTGTGTTCCTAGGGCCAGGAGCAGAAGATGAGAAGAATTAAGAAGTAAAACCTTTCTATGTGAGTTTAAACATCCATGCCATGACAATACATAATGCTATGTTAGAATAAGGGGAATCACACAATTTAAGGCCTAAGGTCATCATCAAAAGATTGAGTTTAGACATAACTAAGCCTTACACAGACTTGTTTTCATTTGATTCAAAAAGGGTGAAATGTATAGGTTTAATCAAAGATGTGGTTATTGCTTTAAGTCTAATTCTTGCTAAGACTATATTGATGGATATTATTGTGGCTGGTATTCCACCAAAGTTTGGCATGTTTCTATCAAGATCATGGGATTCCAAAGTCAAAGGAACCATTCAGATGGATATGTCATATGATACTATCCTGGTTTTTGGTGAACAAAGCAAATTATATAGAGAGTCTAGGATGGCATATATGGTTAGCAGCAAAGACACACCTCAAAAATTTCTGGTATATGCAATGGAGACTGAATTGGTCTCATCGATACTCTTCAATGAAATCACCAACAACACAGAAAATCAGCATGCAGAAAAGGAGCAACAAGTTGAAGAAATTGGTAGGAAAGGGTGGTGGCACATGAGCTTTGATGGTGCTATAGGAAGAGATGGAGATGGTGAAGGCATATGGATAATTAGCCCGGGAGATGAAAGTAATTTTTTCTCTTACAAAATCAATTTTGATTGCAAAAATAATATGGCAGAGTATGAAGCATTGGTTTTTGGTTTAGAAGTCTTGAAGAATTTAGATGCTAAGAAAATATCTGTTTTTGGTGATCCTGAATTGATCATCAAACAAGTTAAAAACACTTATCAAACGGATGTTAGAATGAGAGCATACTGATATTTGATTCTTGAATTACTAGAAAATTTGAAGAGATTTAACCATAATCCTAGAGAATAGAATAATGTTGCAGATTCTTTGGCTATTTCAACAAGTTTATTTACATTTCCAATTCATTCCAGCAACAAATATGAAGTTGAAATTAGGCATAGACCTACTATACCTAATAACATAATAAACTGGAAAGTGTTTGAGAATGATCAACAAGTTAGAAATTTCTTGGAATTGAAAGAAGAATTTGAATCTATTCAAGTTTACCAGAAAAACATCTTTGCTAAAACAAAATCCAATACCGAAGTTGTTCAACTCAAAAACAATTGTATTCCAAAGCGACTGATTCCTCTTGAGAAGTTATTTGACCACAATGATGTGGCAAAAAACCCGAAGATGAAATCTGATGATGAGGAGGTTGAGACTTATAATCTTTGTACTGTAGAAAATCCAAAGAATGTCAAGTTATCCAAATTTATTTCTCTCGAAGAAAAACAAAAATATCTAGATTTGATGAAGAAATACGTAGATATTTTTGCATGGAGTTATGCTGATTTAAAAAGCTATGATCCAAATGTTATTCAACATACAATACCAATAAAAGAAAAATGAAAAACTTTCAAGTAGAAATTGTGAATGATAAATCCATTTCTTTTGTCATTGATTGGAAAGGAGATAAAAAAGTTGTTTGAAGTAAAGATCATAGTACCATTGAGGTTTTCCAAGTGGTTAGCTAACCTGATGCTCATGAGAAAGAAGAATGGGGAAATTAGGATATGCAAAGATTTCAAGAACTTGAATAAAGCTTCATTCAAATATAATTATCCACTTCCCAAAATGGATCATATTTTGCAGAACATTGTAGGATCACAAAGAATGTCAATGCTAGATGGTTTCTCAGGTTATAATTAGATATTGGTACATCATGATGATCAAGGGAAGACAACTTTTACCACACCCTAGGGAACCTTTATGTATGCAAAGATGACTTTTGGACTTCTGAATATAGGGGCAACTTTTCAGAGAGGTATGGACATTGCATTTACATATAAGATAAACAAGTTTGTAGTGGTATATTTAGATGATATCACTATGTTTTCTGAAAAAGAAGAAGAACATCTCAAAAACTTTGAGAAAGTCTTTCAAAAATGCAGAAAATTCAATATTTCTTTAAACCCAACTAAGAGTATTTTTGCTTTAACAAAGGGAAAGTTCTTGGGTCATATTATATCGAAGGAAGGAATTAATATTGATCCAACTAGAGATTTTCCTATCCAGAAAATTGGTCTAGCCAAAAATAGAAAAGAAATCCAATCCTTTTTAGGCAAGTGAATTTTGTGAGAAGATTTGTTCCTAACTTTGCAGAAATTGTGAAGCACATCAAAAATATGCTTAGGAAATATTGTGATATTAAATGGACAACATAGGTTAAAAATTCATTTTAAGAAACAAAAAAGGCTCTTACTCAGGCTCCAGTCCTCATAAATCCTGATTTTTCAAAGCATTTTATGTTTTTTACTTTTGCTTTAGAACACACAATTGTTGGAGAATTGTTGCAGAAAAGACAACAAGGTTATGAACAACCTATTCATTTTTCAGTAGAACACTTGGAAATTCTGAATTGAAATATAACATCATGGAGAAGCAATATTATTCTTTGGTGAAAGATCTTAAATATTTCAGGGTGTATGTCATTCATTTACACATTATTGTATATGTACCTAATGTTGTAGTAAAGGACATATTAACTCAAGTTGATTCACATGGTAAAAGGAGTAAATGGATTACTAGTATGCTAGAGTATGATTTGGAAATTAGGCCTATTTGCCTTGTTGGAATTTGGCCCAAAAATGGATCCAAAAAACTCTTAAAGTCTTCAAAATTTGCTTTAGATCATCCAAAGATCGAAACAATCACATGCCAAGAGCCCTTAGCATGGCAGAAAAGCGCTATCGTGAGGCTAAAACACTAAAAAACAGTGAAAAACCAACTATGGGAGGCCTAAACAATGCAATGCACAACATCTGTCAGATCTGGCCGATCAACGGCCTAGATCTAAGTGGCAAATCACAAATCGGCCAACATAGAGGACTTAAGGTTGGGCAGAAGACACCCCCAATCAGTGATCTCCAATGATTGGATCGGCAGGTCACAATTGGTGGGTCGCTATCAACAGAGGCAATCGATGGGTATTGGTGCAGTTAGTATGGGGCTTGCGACAATGATCAGCGATGCAATGTGGATCGTAGATCAAGCGTGCAGATCGACAGCCCACATCGGGTCGCAGGATCACTATCAGAGATAATTGAGGAGTGCTAACCATGGGCCCAGGGCACGAGTGATATGCGATTGCGATCAATCGGATCAACAGATTGCAATCGAAGCAGCACCAAGGGGCGGGGCCTATGCACAAGTATATGTGCAATGTGATTAACCGAACCCGACGATGTTTTGAATAATATTGCATAATATTTCAAGTCTGTAGAAAGGCCCTTTTTAATACATGTTCGCGTATTTTGTTATTAAATGAAATACAAAGGGAACCAAGGAGTGGCACCAATGTGATAAGGCCCAAACCCAAAAGGGTCCGGGAATGAAAATATATAATTTTTCAGGTCTGCTAAAGCCAATTTTTCATGTATTTTCAGTGTTTTTAAACATATTCCAAATAAAAAGGAAATACACAAGGGACAGGTCGTCTGCAACATGCGATAACGACCCTTAGGGTGGACCCGATAGAGGAATAAGTCATGTTTAAGGACTTTTGAAGTCCGAAATAAAGAGATGGGTGGGACTTTTATAGTGTTGCAACATTTCTTATATGAAATAGAAAATGGTCATGTTTATCAGTTGAAACAATTTTAAAAGGCACGCGGACCCATTCTATCACCTAACAGAAGGCTGGAAGGGGAAAGGTGACAGTGAAACTCATCCAAAACAACAAAAAAATCATGGAGCATCAACAACGCAACATATCCAAGCAACATAAGTGATTGTGGGGCATAACTGTCACGAGAGAGCTCCCAAATAGCGCAACAAACTACCCAAATGCAGTTACTGTTCTGTTAGAAGAAGAAACCTCCAAGCCATGCTTGCCTGGTCAGGGCATCAAATAGTTAACAAGACAGAGAGGATAGATTAAGACCTCTCGAACCTCAGAAGGCTCGAGAGCATTGTAAACTGATCCGAGTGGAAAATGGCCCCTTGTATTGGTTATCTATGGTATTGATCCATGATTTTAGGAAGAAGCTTGCCTATATAAAGCAAAGGAGATCACTTGGCTAATTCATTCTTGCAAATCGAATATCTTAAGATTTGAAATATTGGGTTATTGTTTTAAAAGTTTGATCTATGAAAGGGAAGTTGAAAGCAAATCTGTGAAGGGTAATCTCTCAAGCGCTGCAGCTGCAGAAGTGCGGAGGTGCCACAGAAGGCGCAGTGCAAAGGCGCCACAGAAGACGCAGTGCAAAGGCGCCACAGAGGCACCACAAAAGGCGCAGTGTGGAGGTGCCACAGAAGGCATAGTGCGAAGATGCCACAGAGGCGCCACCAAAGGCGCAGTGCGGAGGCGCCACAGAAAGCGCAGTGCAGAGACGCCACAGAGGCGCCACAGAAGGCGTAGTGCGGAGGCACCACAGAGGTTATTCGAATGGGAAATGGCATCAACCCATGGTACTCATCCACCCATATTATTCATTGACCCATGGAATTTACCCATGGTATTGTAAATGGCATCTACCTGTGGTATTGTAAAATCCACCCATGGTATTCATTCACCCATGGAATTGACCCATGGTATTGTAACTAGAAAAATACTATAAGTAACAAGTCACATTTTGTAAAAGGACAGATGGTCTGCCACAATGTAGCCTTTACAGTTCAGAGGCATGTAGCCACACTATTCTCTCTCAGAGATAAGCTACCATTGCCCTAGCTGGTTTATTTCCACTTGGGTTTTAATAAAAAAAGTTTCTTTGTGGTTTTTTTTATTGGGCATTCTCATATTTTTCTTTTGGTAATTTCAAATTTTCAGATCTTGGGGTCTTTCTCCCAAGATCCACTTCAATCTTTTAGATTTTGGGGGCCTCCTCTCAAGATCCAGATCAGTGGTATCAGAGCAGGTTATGATTCCATGGGAACGAGGGTTTGATGCATGTTTCAGTTTCAAATTTTGCAGCAATATTCAACAAACTTCAGGCATGTGCTACAACCTCCAAAGAGCACTTTCTTGGGTCAAGCAGGAAGAATTTTTTTTTTTTTTTGTTGCAGGATTTTTTTTTGGCGGCGACTTTGCAGATCATATCTGAAACATTTGGTACAAAATTTACAAAATCAAATACCCGATCTAGATTCCTCTCGAAAAATCACCCAATTTCAAAAAAAAAATGGGTTAAATCGGAGTCCGGATGTGGGAGATATCACTGATTTAAAATCAGCTATTTTATCAGAATTTTTGTGACAGCGGAACTGTTGCAGCACAAATCTGAGATCTCAGAGTGCCCAGATAAGGATTTCCATCACATGGGAAGATGAAAAATGGTCCTTCTGCTTCTAAAAACAGGTTATAATAAATATTCTGAGTTATATTGGCCGAGTTATGTCCATTTTAATTCTGGAGCAGCATTCGGAGTGGGTTTCCATTGGAGACGTGCCCTCCCACCCCACTTTAGTAGGCACCTGCTTCACATTCATCAGTTTCAACATAGCAGCAATCGGCTTGGGTTATTTGGAGATGTGCCCTCCCACCCCAAGCTATGTAGGCACCTGCTACTTCGTCAACAACCAACATCACGACTGTGGGTCATTCACAAACCCACACTTCATCGAAGTCCATTTGCTAGGCCGCACACTGTTAGTATCACAGTTGGTCACAAGCATTATAGGGTATCTCTATCCTTGGATCTTCGTTCTTCATGGTTATGGGTCATCCACAAACCCACAGTTCATCGAAGTCCATTTTCTAGGCCACACACTGTCAGAATCACAGCTGGTCACAAGCATTACAGGGTATCTCTATCCTCGGATCTTCATTTATCAAGTTTTGGGTTAACCACGTAAAACCCTTATCTTTAGTGGATCTTCATAGTCAAAAAAGGCTTGGTAGGAGGGAACTTTACGCAATGGGGACCATTGCTTCTTAAGGAGGGAGGAATGATCCGAATGGAAAATGGCATCAACCCATGGGTTTTGATCTATGAAAGGGAAGTTGAAAGCGAATCTGTGAAGGGAGATCTCTCGAGCGCTGCAGCTGCGGAAGTGCAGAGGTGCCACAGAAGGCGCAATGTGGAGGCACCACAGAAGGCGCAGTGTGGAGACGCCACAGAGGCACCACAGAAGGCACAGTGCGGAGACGCCACAAAGGCGCCACAGAAGGCGCAGTGCGGAGGTGCCATAGAGGTTATCCGAATGGGAAATGGCATCAACCCATGGTACTCATCCACCCATATTATTCATTGACCCATGGAATTTACCCATGGTATTGTAAATGACATCTGCCCGTGGTATTGTAAAATCCACCCATGGTATTCATTCACTCATGGAATTGACCCATGGTATTGTAACTAGAAAAATACTATCAGTAACAAGTGACATTTTGTAAAAGGATAGATTGTCTGCCACAATGTAGCCTTTACAGTTCAGAGGCATGTAGCCACACATCTCTTCTTAGAGATAAGCTACCATTGCCCTAGCTAGTTTACTTCCATTACTATTTTAATAAAAAGTTTCTTTGTGGTTTTGTTTATTGGGCATTCTCATATTTTTCTTCTGGTAATTTCAAGTTTTCAGATCTTGGGGGTCTCTCCCCCAAGATCCATTTCAATCTTTTAGATCTTGGGGGCTTCCTCCCAAGATCCGGATCATGGTTGGATTTGCATATGATTAATATGAGTTATTTTACTATTGTGATTAATGAGCCATGTAGTAGTTAGGTTGATCTCCTAGCTTGTTTTTCATGGATATTATTATGGTTATATGCTCGTTATATGCTTGGTTATATGATTTGCTCTTATTATGGATATTGTTCATGCTTTGATAAATTATAAAATGATTAATTAATGCACGGGATAACAAGTGTGGTTGTAGCTACCTTGAGAGGGCATTGGACCTTTTTGATAATTATTTGATATAGTTCAGAAGTTTATGTTCAAATATGCTTTCATGACCTGTAGTTTCTATGTTTACCATCTATTGGTGAAATGTGTACCATGTATTAGCCATGTATTGGTTAATATATTGCTTCATTATTGGTTGTTTAGACTTTTTATAATCATTTCTTGAATTCTAGAAAGTTATAGGCACCTCTGGGTAGTGGTCTAAAGGCTAACCCAAAGAAGGTGGCATATATCTTGCCACCGCATCCACAGAACTAGAACATTTGGGTCATAATTACATGCAAGAAGGATGATGGGCATGTTTGGAGCCTCATAACCACATGAAAAATGTGTTATGGGTGCAGTTGGCATGTCAAGATTGCAAAAATGAATTTCAACTGAGGGATTGATTACTAGGGGTGTTTATCAAGCTATTGAGTGATCTAGTCTGCCGAAAGGGTAGTAGTATGTGTTATGGTTTGTATGTCCCACTGCTGTAACTGGAAATTGGAGGTCAGGTTATGTCATAGTAGCACTCAACTCATGTTAACGTTGGAGAGTTTGTAAAAGTGGGTAAATTTTGGAGGAGGTGGTTACATTTCCTATCCTTCTTGATTATATCTATGATATGTGCACAAATACTAGTGAAGTTCTTGATAAACTTTCGATAGAAGCTGGCTAAGCCATGAAAGCTTCTAACTTTGAAAATGCTCTTGGGTGAAGGCTAATTGTTAGGTCCCTATACTACTAGTGTATCCCATTATTGTTGTTAGTGTAACCCTCTTATTGTATTCTTGTGCCCTTGTAGTCCCCATATTGTTATTAGTATGCCCCATAGAAGCCCACTGTTGTTATTGTTGTGCCCTTACATTGTTATTGTTATGTCGGCTCTGAATATATTGTGACCCCTTAGACCCTTATATAGAGGAAGGAGGTCTTGTCATTTGTATCATCCAATAATTGTTCATTTGTGTAACGTAAAGGAGGTTTACCCCTCGAAGAGGCCTATTTTGAAGTTGTTGATCTACCTCTTCTTCTATTTTTTGATGCTGTTTCATAATTTTTGGTATCAGAGCTTTTGATTATAGGGTTTCATTGCTTCAAACAGGTCATCATGGAATTTTCACTATAACTTTTTTTATACGAAGCTTTCGACTCTAAAATTAAAACCCATTTGAGCTGAAATCGTGATGAACCATGTGACTAAATTTCAGATCTTGTCTTGCTATATTTTTGGAGATATGAACGGAGGAAGTTAGGATTTGTGTAGGCTCCATAATTCAATTGCAAATAGGTGACCTTGGGAAAATCGTCATAGATTTCTCTCTGAATATTGGATTCAAATATCACAAAATGCGACAGAAAGATTATAGAGTATAGTTTGTTGGATATTTTTTTTAGGGTTAAAGGTTGAGACCATGACACATGGCACTTCGTACAAGTTTTCTCTATTTAATTAGTCTATAATGAGGTCATCGTGGGAGATTGGTAATAACAATTTCTTGAATAATCCATTCTCAATCTGACCTATGATGTTGGAAAGAAGCCTTAGTGGGCTACCACGAGACAAAATTTTAGAACTCGGAGATTCGAAATTACAAAGTTACAATGGTATCAAAATCCAATTCCTAAAAGCAAGAAAAGGAGATATGATGAAGTTTGATGGCAAGGATTCAATAACTTGGATACTATCGATGGAGTAATATTTTGATCTACATGATGTGAAATTGTTACAAAAGGTACGTATTGCATCTTTATATTTAGAACTAAATCAATTTGTACGGTATAGAGGACTTTTTCCTTGTAAACCACTTGTCACCTGGTCAATTTTCACAGAGGAAATTAGAACACATTATGAGGATACAAAGAGCAACACCTTCTTTAGCCAATTGATAAATATCAAACAAAAGGGTTCAATGGTAGAGCACATTGAGAACTTCCAAAAAATGAATATAAGGGTAAATGATATTCCAAAGAAGTAGAGGGTTGATGTCTTCATAGGGACTTTAAAGGATAACATTCAACATGAGGTTCGTCTTTGAGAACCTGATTCATAGGAGAAGTCATTCTAGTTTGGAAAAAGAATTCAAAACAAAATTATGAAAATAAGGAATCCTATGACTCACAACTATAAAGATGGAAGTGTTGTTTCTCATAGCCTCCAAAAAGCTACAAAGCTGACACCACAACAATTGGAAGAAAAAAGAGAAAAAGGGCTTTGTTATAGTTATGATAGAAAATACACTAAAGGTCTTAAGTATGCTAAGAAGAAATTATTTTACATAGATTGTGAAGAGGAGGAAGAAAAGGACCAAGAAACGTCAAAAGAAGATGATGTACACCAGGAACCAATCCTAGAGAAAGAAGAAATGAATCTGACCGTATCTTGTTGTGCATTGGCAGGAATTACCACTCCTCAAACTCTCAAGATAGATGGACACACGAAGATAGTGAACAAATGTTTTGAAGGATATGTTCATTGCTTTGTATATGATAAACAAAAACAATGGGTCAAGTAATTACCTATGGTTCAATGGTGGTATAACGCTTGAACAAAAATGATCCCATTTATGGCACTTTATGAATATCATACACCATCATAAAGGTTAACCTCACTTTAGTGCATAATCAAATGAAACAACAGGAAAATCAACATCGCAGTGAAAGAAGTTTTGATGTAGGCAACTGGGTATTTTTATGGCTGCAACCATACAAAAGAAATTTCCCTCAAGAAATTTAAGAAGGATAATAAATTATCACCAAAGTACTATGGTCCTTACAAGGTGTTGCAAAAAATTGGTTCTATGACATACAAATCGGAGCTTCTTGCATCTTCCCAAGTGCATCCAGTTCTCCATGTTTCATGCTTAAAGAAGGTTATAGATGACAATATCCTAGTTCAGACAACATTTCCTGAACTTGACAAGGAAGGGAAAATCATATTGAAAACTAAAAAAGTCACAAAAATAAGAACTCGACAGCTATGAAATCGATAAATTTCAAAGTATCTCATTAAGTGGAAGAACTTAGCCATTGAAGATTCGACATGGGAGGACAAAATTTTTATACAGAATCATCCAAAATTGCTCAAGCGTTAAGGACAACAATTTTTGAAGGAGAGGGGCATGTTAGGTCCCTATACTGCAAGTGTAGCCCCTTATTGTTATTAGTGAAACCCCCTTATTGTATTGTTGTGCCCTTGTAATCCCCATATTGTTATTATTATGCCTCATAGAAACCCGCTATTGTTATTGTTGTTCCCTTAAATTAGTATTGTTATGTTGGCTCTGATTATATTGTGACCCCTTAAACTTCTATATAAAGAAAGGAGGTTTTGTCATTTGTATCATCCAAGAATTGTTCATTTGTGTAATGTAAAGGAGTTTTCCCCCTCAAAGAGGCTTATTTTGAATTCATTGATCTATCTCTTCACCTATTTTGTGAGTTGGTTTCATAACACTAATTCACAATTTCCTATATTTTCTCCAGATCTATTTTCAATCTATCTTTTGAAATGTCAAACCCTAAGTATACTAACTCATGCTTCATAAAAGTGCATTTCTTCATGTTAATCACCAACTTTTTCTTTCTACGATCTCTCCATAACATATCTCACTTGCCTAAGATGATCTTATTTATTTTTATTGAAAATTAAGATATCATCTAAGTAAACAATAACACACTTACCAATGAACCCCTTCAAGACTTCGTCCATCAACCACACAAATGTTCTTGTTGCATTTTTTTGTTTACATGGCATAAATAGCCATTCATACAATCCATATTTAGTCTTGAAAGTTGTCTTCCACTCATCCCCTTATTTGATTTGGATTTGATGGTAACCACTTTTCAGATCAATATTTGAAAATTATCTTGCTCCTCTCAAACAATCCATCATATCATCCATCCATGGCAATGGAAATATGTATCTAATCATGATCGTATTGATTTCTTTGGAATTTGTGCACATCCTCCACTCTCCATCCTTATTTGAACTTAGTACTATTGGCACAATACATGGACTCAATTTCTCTCTTATCAACCCTTTATCTAACATCTCTTGAACTTGCTTCCTTATTTATTCATTTTCCTTGGGTGTCGTTTGATATGCAGTCGTATCTAGAAGGCTTGCTCACAATATCAATTCTAGGTTATGGTTTATGCTTCTTTAGGGTGGTAACTTGCTTAGAAAATCATCAACTATAATATCATTAAATTCATGCAACATTTCTTGAGTTTCATTAGGTTAATCTACAATTTTAGTGTGCAGAGGTATTACCTTCAGCTTGCAGATTACTGCATAATTGACCTCCTCTTTCTCCTCCTATTGCAAAAATTATTTACCACTTAACAACAATACCTTTAGGCTACTTGTTTTAGCTACACTCTCTTACTTGAACGGTAAAAGAGTATGTTTGATGTCACCC
>APFE031313806.1:175389-266014 GCA_000404065.3 Pinus taeda
GTTTCTTTGTGGTTTTGTTTATTGGGCATTCTCATATTTTTCTTCTGGCAATTCAAGTTTTCAGATCTTGGGGGTCTCTCCCCCCAAGATCCATTTCAGTCTCTTATATCTTGGGGGCCTCCCCCCAAGATCCGGATCAGTGGTATTAGACCAGGTTACGATTCCATGGGAATGAGGGTTTCATGCATATTTCAGTCTCAATTTTTTTGCAGGAACTCTTTTTTTGGGCGGCGACTTTGCAGATCAGATCTGAAATATTTGGTGCACAATTTATAAAAAAAAATACCAGATCTGGATTCCTCTCGAAAAATCACCCAATTTCAAAAAAAAAATGGGTCGAATCGGAGTTCGGATGTGGGAGATATCGCTGATTTAAAATCAGCTATTTTATCAGAATTTTTGTGACGGCGGAACTGTTGCAGCACAAATCTGAGATCTCAGAGTGCCCAGATAAGGATTTCCATCACATGGGAAGATGCAAAATGGTCCTTCTACTTCTAAAAATAGGTTATAATAAATATTCTGAGTTACATTGGCCGAGTTATGTCCATTTTAATTCTGGAGCAGCATTCAGAGTGGGTTTTCATTGGAGACGTGATCTCCCACCCCACATTAGTAGGCACTTGCTTCACATTCATCAGTTTCAACATAGCAGCAATCGGCTTGGGTTATTTGGAGATGTGCCCTCCCACCCCAAGCTATGTAGGCACCTGCTACTTCATCAGCAACCAACATCACAGTTGTGGGTCATCCACAAACCCACACTTCATCGAAGTCCATTTGCTAGGCCGTACACTGTTAGTATCACAGTTGGTCACAAGCATTACAGGGTATCTCTATCCTCGGATCTTCGTTCTTCATGGTTATGGGTCATCCACAAACCCACAGTTCATCGAAGTCCATTTGCTAGGCCACACACTGTCAAAATCACAGTTGGTCACAAGCATTACAGGGTATCTCTATCCTCGGATCTTCATTTATCAGGGTTTTGGGTTAACCACGTAAAACCCTTATCTTCAGTGGATCTTCATATTCAACAAAGGCTTGGCAGGAGGGAACTTTACGCAATGGGGACCATTGCTTCTTAAGGAGGGAGGAATGATCTGAATGGAAAATGGCCCCTTGTATTGGTTATCTATGGTATTGATCCATGATTTTAGGAAGAAGCTTGCCTATATAAAGCAAAGGAGATCACTTGGCTAATTCATTCTTGCAAATCAAATATCTTAAGGTCTAAAATATTGGGTTATTGTTTTAAAAGTTTGATCTATGAAAGGGAAGTTGAAAGCGAATCTGTGAAGGGTGATCTCTCGAGCGCTGCAGCTGCGGAAGTGCGGAGGCACCATAGAAAGCGCAGTGCAGAGGCGCCACAGAAGGCACAGTGCGGAGACGCCACAGAGGTGCCACAAAAGGCACAGTGTGGAGGTGCCACAGAAGGCACAATGCGAAATGCCACAGAGGCGCCACCAAAGGCGCAGTGCAGAGGCGCCACAGAAGGCGCAGTGCGGAGACGCCACAGAAGGCGCAGTGCGGAGGCGCCACAGAGGTTATTCGAATGAGAAATGACATCAACCCATGGTACTCATCCACCCATATTATTCATTGACCCATGGAATTTACCCATGGTATTGTAAATGGCATCTACCTATGGTATTGTAAAATCCACCCATGGTATTCATTCACCCATGGAATTGACCCATGGTATTGTAACTAGAAAAATACTATAAAGTAACAAGTCACATTTTGTAAAAGGACAGATGTCCGCCACCAATGTAACCTTTACAGTTCAGAGGTATGTAGCCACACATCTCTTCTCAGAGATAAGCTACCATTGCCCTAGCTGGTTTATTTCCACTTGGGTTTTAATAAAAAAAATTTCTTTGTGGTTTTTTTTATTGGGCATTCTCATATTTTTCTTTTGGTAATTTCAAATTTTCAGATCTTGGGGTCTTTCTCCCAAGATCCACTTCAATCTTTTAGATCTTGGGGGCCTCCTCTCAAGATCCGGATCATAAACAGGCCTATAAATATTTGTAATATCAGAGTAACAGGGGTTCAACTTTAGAGACTATTGATATTTTGCTACTCAAGATTCTCATCTTCATCCTAGCAATATAAGCTTGTTTTACTGTTATATGTCAAATGTCCATTTTCTCTTCTGTTCTAAGCTTACACTTGAACATGTTGTTCATGTTTCTTTTGTGTTTAATGCCAAATAACTATCATCTTATCTATGCATTGATAAATTAGATTTGCAAGCTTCTTTTACTTCCTGTAACTAGTCATTCATATGTGTTTATATATGCATATGTTGGTATAGTCGGTATTCTCCATCTATTCATTGAATCTACAAACTATTGAGCATTAGTGGTCTAAAACCTTGTAACGCTAAGGGTGTTCATGCATGTCTTGAGTAAAAACAGAGTTGAAATGGTTATCTGGCTTGATCCAAACATTCATCCATTCCAATAATTCAGAGAATAATATTGAAGATTATATGTTACCAGGCATCTCCAAGCTGCAACCTAGGAGAGTTTCCTGGAGTGATCACATAATTGGCGCCGTTGCTGGGGAGAGGAAACTGAAGTTCAGCTTCCCTGAGAGACGACACAAATCTAGCTTTGATGATAGACAAAGTCTGGGAACTTTTGTGGTTGTAATCATCTATCTGGCGAATCTATTGAAGGACGAACCTCTAGGCAACTCCACTTCATAGTTCTGGCTTAGTTTGTGAGGTATACTCAGAGAAATCCTCAGAAGCCACAAGCTGACCTAGTACTTGACCCTGAAAAAATAATCAAAGAGAGAAAGGCATTGTAGAAAGGAGCATCAGGTTCAGGTAAACCTAAACAATCTTTTATATCTCTTCAAGAAAATATTGCAATAGAACAAATACATGTTGAGAGTATAGCATCTAATACTAGCAGTGAAGAAAAACTCTCAGATATTTATAAAGCTCCTTATTCTTTAGGTTCTCCTTTTGTTGTAAGCCAAAAGGGAACCTCACCTCCTATCCATCATACTCCTTTAGTCTTGTCAATCACTCCTCATCCATCTATCATTCAGACTACCAGTACTCTTATAGCCACCACAGCTATGGCAGGTCCACAAGCACCTACCAAAATGTAAAGAATCATAGCTGCTAGGTACGGACCTCTAGTACTACCCACTCCTTTGAATGCCATGCCTACTGGAGAATATCATAAATATAGGCCTAAGTTCACTGGGACTGAAGGTGTTACAACTGAAGAGCATCTTGAGTCATTCTATAGCTATGCTGATAACTTGGACATTAGTGAAGATGATGTGTGGATGACAGTCTTTGTCCAAAGCCTAGATGGAGAGGCTAGAAAATGTTCTAGAGAACTAACCCCAAGATCTAAAGCAAATATTGAGGCTTTAGATGATGCATTTATAAAGCATTGGGGGGATACGAAGGATCTCCTCTACTACCACACTGAGTTTGGGAACTTAAAGAGGGGAAATGATGAGTTGTTGTTTGATTTTAATAAGAGGTTTAATCGCATGTACAACAAGATACTAGCTGAAGTAAAACCCACCACAAGCTCTGTTAAACTCACTTATGCTAGTGCTTTTGATTCTAACTTCTGCCTACTGTTGAGGGAGAGGCGATGTGCTACTTTGGCTGATATGCAGGATGCAGCCTTGGAAGTAGAATCAAACATCATAGCTACAGAGAAGCTCAAGGGAAATGTTGATAGAATAAGACAGAGGGGCGAGTCTTCATCATCTTCAGATCCCAATATATATAAAATGACCAAAATGATAGAGTCATTAGCCTCTAAAATCTCCAAATTAAAGGTTGAGCAGCACCCTGGGAAAGGAAGTGTTCCTAATACCTTTGCTCCTAGAAATCCAAATCCATATAGAAGAACTAATGAGCAGTTGCAGATTTTGCAAAGAAGCAAAGATGCCAATGAAGACCAAAGGGTGAAGACCACTTTCCAGAATGTAGTCATGGAAGAAGAGTAGTTTGAAGAAGATAATGAGATCCATTGTCTAGAAGACAAAGGCAATGCCTCCTTTTTGACCTCAGTTGCCTATGAAAAGTCATTATTCAATGACTAGATTAACTAAGAATGGGATGTTGAAGCTGTTCTACAAACTGAAGATCAACACAGATATAGTCTGAGGTCAAAGATGAATAATGCCAAGGAAACTCCTGTTAAAAGAGCTGCTGTCCCTGTAGTACAACAAGCTAATAAGCAGAAGCAACCGACAATTGATGCCATCATCCTCAAAGCTCCAGCTCACAAGGTAAGAGGCCTTGACAAGTCTCCTTCTCCTTTCAGTTTTCAATCAGAAATTCAGAAGCTAAGAATACCTATGCCCCTGATTGAACTAGTGAAGAATGAGTCCTTCAAAAGATCCATCCTTGAGGCCCTTGAGCCTAAAGCCATCCAAGCCTCCACTGACTATGTAAATCTGCAAGATGACAAACCAACTGTTATTCTTAGCCCAATGATTGAAAATTGTGAAGACAACTCCCCACCATTCTATGTCTCTCTGACTATTCATGATAAAATCCTTCACAATTTCCTTCTGGACATTGAAGCCAACCATAATCTAATGCCCAAGGATATCATGGATGAGTTGGGTCTTGACATTACCAAGCCTTATCATGACCTATTTTCTTTTGACTCTAGAAAAGTGAAATGTCTGGGATTAATCAAGGACCTAGCCATCACTTTGTCTCTGCTGCCCATGAAAAGCATGATGATGGATATTGTGGTAGTAGATGTACCCCCCAAGTTTGGCATGTTACTTTCCAGAGGTTGGATCAAGAGATTAGGTGGATCATTACAAAATGATCTGTCATACGCTACTATCCTAGTTTTCGAAGGTGAGAGCGGGAGATTATACAGAGAAGCTCAGTTGGCTTATATCATCAACGAGGAAAGGAATCCCACTAATCACCCCATCTATGCTGTCGACACTGATTTTGGATCTTGTATTCTTCAGATTGAAGAATCTTAGTTGGCCTCCACATAGCTTAAAAAACCAGTTTGCTAGATCACAGAGGAAGAAGGCCCACAGATTTGGGACATGTTCTTTGATGGAGCTTTCTCTAAGGAAGCTGCAGGGGCAGGTGTAGTCCTTGTGTCCCCCACATAGGAATACATTCATTTATCTTTCAAATTAACCTTTCAGGTCACAAATAACATAGCAGAGTACGAAGCCTTGATGTTGGGCTTAATCACTGCTAAAGAAATGGGCATCAAAGGCCTGAAAGTGTTTGGAGATGCAAACCTCATCATTCAGCAGGTCAATAAAAGTTTCCAAGCAAAGCATCCAAGGCTGAAAGCATACAGAGATGAGGTATGGAAGCTCAAGGACTCTTTTAATATTTTTAGCATTTCTTACATCTCGAGAATGAAGAATCATCTTGCTGATTCCCTTGCTGTGTCTGCTAACACATTTATTCCTCCTTTGCCTCCCAAATTGATGTATGAAGTTCAGGTGAAATATAGACTGTCTCTTCCTGACAATGTCAAATACTGGAAATTTTTTGAAGACAATGATGAAATTAATAGGTTTTTACAAGTCGTTGAAGAATTTTTTGAAATGCACATCGACCAAGAAAATGAAACCATGGAAGAATGCGACCAGTCCAAGCTAAAGGATGAGATTGGCTGAGGAAACATTGTCCAACTGGCTAGTAACCATATACCCAAAGGATTGGTGCCTCTAGAGAAGTTGTTCGACCATAACGATGTGCCTTATAAGTCTGCCAAAAAAGAAAATGAGTCTGCTATTCGTAAACATAATATAGGGAGTCCAGCCCATCCGAAATACATAAATTTATCCACTCATCTGTCTTCTGCCCAGAATTCTGAGTATTGCACCCTCATGAAGCAATTCGCTGATATTTTTTCCTAGGAATACAGTGATCTTAAAACCTATGACACAAACATCATTCAACATAAGATTCCACTGGAAAACAACACCATTCCTTTTAAGCAGAAATTAAGACCTATCAGCCCTCTCTTATTGCCTTTGAGTGAGGAAGAAATCAAGAAGCTGTTGGATGCCAAAATCATTGTTCCCCTAAGGTATTCAAAGTGGATAGCTAACCTTGTGGTAGTAAGAAAGAAAAATGGAGAAATGAGGCTTTGTGTTGACTTCAGAAATCTGAACAAATGCTCTAAAAAAGATAACTTCCCCCTCCCTAAGATGGAACACTTGCTGCAAAAAGTTTCAGGGGCTAGAGTCATGTCTTTCTTAGATGGATTTTCAGCTTACAATCAGATTGTTGTACATCTAGAAGATCAAGAAAAGACCGCCTTCACTACTCCTTGGGGCACTTTCATGTACTCCAAGATGCCTTTTGGACTGATGAATGTTGGGGCTACTTTTTAGAGGGCCATGGACGTAGCCTTTGTGGGAGATAAGGACAAGTTTGTCCTTATTTACCTTGATGACATAACAGTCTTCTCCAGCAATGACAAGGACCATTTGCAACATTTGAAGAAGGTCTTCCTAAAGTGCAGACAGTTTGGAATTTCGGTGAATCCAAAGAAGTCACAATTTGCTCTAGAAGAAGGCAAACTTCTGGGACATATTGTTTCTGCTGAAGGTGTGAAGATTGATCCAACAAAAGTTCAAGCAATTCAGACATTGTCCATCCCAAGGTCAAAAAGGGACATTCAATCCTTCCTGGGTAAGATTAACTTTGTAAGGAGGTTCATTCCAAACTTTGTAGAGCTAGTAAAGCACATCACTTCCATGTTGAAGAAAGAATCAGAAATAAAATGGATAGATGCTACAAGAAGCTCTTTTGAAGCCATCAAACAAGCTACGATGGAAGCTCCCACTCTAATTAGCCCAGATTACACTAAGGAGTTTTGTATCTTCTCTTTTGCCTCTTATGATACACTTGCATCAGTTCTGTTGCAGAAAAATGATGAAGGCATAGAGAACCCCATGGCCTTTTTCAGCAAAACTCTAAGGGATGCTGAACTAAGGTATGACCTTATTGAAAAACAAGCTTATGCTCTCATAAAATCTTTAAAGGCATTCATAATTTATATTCTGCATTCCAAAGTGGTTGCATATGTACCTTCAGCCTCAATAAAAGATGTCTTAACTCAGCCAGATATTGATGGAAAGAGAGCTAAATGGATTGCGAAATTCATAGATTTTAACATAGAGGTGAAGCCCACTAAGCTTATCAAAGGCCAGAGCTTGGCTAAACTTATGGCTGAGGAAAATTGCAGTTTGTTAGACGTCAATTGCAAGTTTCCAAATTCAGATGTTGAGCAGACAGAGGAAGAAGAATAAGAGAAAAAGAAGAATCAGTCTTTCGCTGAAAGTCTAGCCACCTATGAATGGTATTCCAACATAGTTCACTTTTTACAGAAGCTAGAAGTCCCTCCAGGGCTTAGCTCAAGTCATGCCCGGGCCATTAAACTCAGATCAACCAAATTCTACATTAATAAAAATCTGCTTTATTGGAAAGACCCGTCATGAATCCTCTTGAGATGTCTAGATAAAGGACAATCTGTGGAAGTCATGCACTAGTTCCATTCTAGCATCTATGGAGGGCATCGTTATTGGAAAACCACAACCCACAAAATCTTGAGGGCTGGGTATTATTGGCCTGCTCTGTTCTCTGATGTGTTTTCTTTTGTTAAATATTGTGACAAATGTCAAAGGTTTTCAGGAAGACAACAACTAAAATCTCTGTCTTGAAGCTAGTACATGTCAATGGTCCCTTCCAGCAGTGGGGATTGGAGTTTATAGGTGAGATCAACCCACATTCTAGTGGCCAACACAAATCAATCTTAGGAGCCACTGATTATTTCACCAATTGAGGTTATACCCACTAAGATTTCCAATCATCAATTCATCATAAAGTTCTTAAATGAGAATATTTTCATTAGATTTGGTTGCCCAACCAAACTAGTCACCGATAATGCAACAACTTTCAAGGAAAAAGAATTGGTGGACATGATTGAATCCATGGGCATTCAATTGGTGCATTCTACGTCATATTATCATCAATTCAATGGCTTGGAAGAATCATCTAATAAGAGTCTGGTAAGGGTAATCAAAAAACTATTAGAGGACAAAAAAAGAGTTGGGATTCCAAGTTGAAGTTTGCACTGTGGGCTAACAGAGTTACCATCAAAAAGTCCATAGGAAATTCTCCATTTAAGCTGGTTTATGGCACTGCTGTTGTTTTCCCTCTCCAGCATAGAAGAGAATGACATGGTAAGGAGAATGAATAACCTGGTTGAACTACAACAGATCAAAGAGCAGCTAGTTGAGAAGTCAAAATCTCATCAGAAGAAAATCAAAGAAACCTTTAACAAGAAGGAAAAAGTGGAAAATTTCCATGTTGGTGACTGGGTTCTCAAATGGGATGCATTTAAGGAAAATAAAGGTAATCATGGTTATTTTGACTCCTTATGGACAGGTCCACTTGTCATCGCTCAAATTCAACAGAACAATACCTTTATTCTGCACAATCTGGAAGGAGGAGGTGTTTTTGGTAGCCCAGTCAATGGGCGGTTCTTGAAACTATATTTCATTTAAGGCTTTAAAGCCTTGGCATTGTAAATATGTTTTTTCCAGTTTTTTATTTCATTGCAAAATAGACTCCATGCCCAATGGAACACTGGGAGGAAGATTTGATTTTATTTTTATAGGAAAGGCATTGTTCTGTGATTCTTGAAACCTCACAGGGAGGATTTCATCCCCAGAAGGAGCTAGTATTAGCCTTGTTGGAATTTGGCCCAAAAATGGATCCAAAACACTCCTAAAGTCCTCAAAATTTGCTTTAGATCATCCAAAGATTGAAACAATCACATGCAAAGAGCCCTTAGCAGGGCGGAAAAGCACTATTGGGAGGCTAAAACGCTCAAAAACAGTGAAAAAACTAAGTATGGGAGGCATAGATAGTGCAATGCACTGCAACCGTCAGATCTGGCTGATCAACGGCCCAGATTTGAGTGGCAAATCACAAATCAGCCAACACAGAGGACTTAAGGTTGGACAGAAGACACCCCCGATCAGAGATCTCCAATGATCGGATCGGTGGGTCGCAATCGGCAGGTCGCTACCAGTGGAGGAAATCAACGGGTATCAGCACAGAAAATATGGGGTCTGAGACAACGATCAATAATGCAATGTGGATCATCGATCAAGTGCGAAGATCGACGGCCCACATCGCATAGTAGGACCGCTATTGGAGATAATTAAGGAGTGCTAACCGTGGGCATGGGGCACGAGCGATATGTGATTGCAATCAATCGCATTGGTAGATCACAATTGGAGTAGCACCAAGGGGTGGGGCCTATGCATAGGTATATGTTAGATGCGATTAACCGGACCCGACAGTGTTCTGAATAATATTGCATAATATTTCAAGTTCGCAGAAAGGCCTTTTTTAATACATGTACGTGTATTTCGTTATTTAACAAAATACAAAGGGAACCAAGGAGTGGCACTGATGCGTTAAGGCCCGGACCTGAAAGGGTCCAAGAATGAAAATATATAATTTTTCAGGTCCGCAAAAGCCAATTTTCCATGTATTTTTAGTGTTTTTAAACATATTCCAAATACAAATGAAATACACAGGGGACAGGCAGTCTGCGACATGCGATAGCGACCCTAAGGGCGGACTCGATAGAGGAATAAGCCATGTTTTAGGACTTTTGAAGTCCGAAATAAAGAGATGGGCGAGATTTTAACAGTGTTACAGTGTTTTTTGTATGAAACAGAAAGAAATCATGTTTATCAATTGGAATGATTTCAAAAGGAACATGGACCCATTTCATCACCCAACAGAAGGCTAGATGGGGAAAGGCGACAATGAAACTCATCCAAAACAACAGAAACATCATGGAGCATCAACAACGCAACATATCCAAGCAACATAAGTGATTGTGGGGCATCTCTGTGATGAGAGAGCTCCCAGACAGTGCAACAAACTACCCAAATGTGGTTACTCTTCTATTAGGAGAAAAAACCTTCGAGCCATGCTTGCCTAGTCAGGGCATCAAAAAGTTAACAAGACAGGGAGTATAGATTAAGACCTCTCGAGCCTCAGAAGGTTCAGAGCATTGTAAACAGGCCTATAAATATTTGTAATATCAGAGTAACAGGGGTTCAACTTCTGGAGACTATTGATACTTTGCTAATCAAGCTTCTCATCTTCATCCTAACAATATAAGCTTCTTTTGTTGTTATATGTTCAAATGTCCATTTTCTCTTCTTTTCTAAGCTTGCACTTGAACAGGTTGTTCATGTTTCTTCTATGTCTAATGCCAGATAATTGTCATCTTATCTTTGCATTGATAAATTAGATTTGCAAGCTTCTTCTACTTCCTATAGCTGGCCATTCATATGTGTTTATATATGCATCTGTTGGTATAGTCGATATTCTCCATCTATTCATTGAATCTACAAACTATTGAGCATTAGTGGTCTAAAGCCTTGTAAAGTTGAGCATGTTCATGCATGTCTTGAGTAAAAATAGAGTTGAAATGGTTATCTGGCTTGATCCAAACATTCATCCATTCCAATAGTTTAGAGAATAATATTGAAGATTATATGTTACCAGGCATCTCCAAGCTACAACCTAGGAGAGTTTCCAGGAGCGATAACAAGGCCTATAAAATTGGTAAAAGGACAAGGATTGGTAAAGTTGATGACTCAATCAAATTTTTACTGCTTAGATATTAATTTTGTAGTAGAAAATTTAGATACAATTGAAGATGAAGAGTGGATCCCTGTTGAAGAAAAGTTTACAATGTCAGATTGGTATAAAGATGTTATCTTTGTACTGCAAAGTCATAGAGCTCCTCCTGAACTAATAATGTCAAAATCAAGATTTGTTAAGTTGAAATCAATGAAATATTGTATTTTGAATAAATTTTTGTACTGGAAAAATTCAGGTGGAATACTTCTTAACTGTGTATTGGAAGATGAAGCTGAAAAAGTGATTGAAGAGTTTCATAAAGATGATTTTGGAGGACATCATTACTAGAGAGAAGAAGTGAATAAGATACTCATAACAAGATTTTGTTGGCCTTCAATGTTCAAAGATGTATACAAAAAGGTTGTTGCTTGTCATGAATGTCAAATGTTTGAAGGAAAAAGGAAATTACTCTCATTGCCTATGAAACCTGTTTTTGTGGAAGCCCCTTTCCAGTAGTGGGGGTTATATTTTATTGGCGAAATACATCCTACATCTTCAGGCCAAAATCGATGGATATTAATAGCCACTGATTACTTCACAAAATAGATTGAAGCAATTACCACAAGACAAGCTACAAATGCAGTAATTATTCAATTTCTAGAAAATAACATCATGTCAAGATTTGGCTGCCCCATGAAGATCATCACTGACAATTCTCAGGCTTTCAAATCAAAAGGTCTGGTAATTTTTTGTAACCAGTATAATATCACTCTTGGTCATTCTACAACTTATTACCCCCAAGGTAATGGCTTAGTTGAATATTCAAACAAAATCCTAGTTAGAATCACCAAAAATATTTTGCAGGAAAATAAAAGGTCATGGCATTTAAAGCTTAAATTTTCTCTATGGGCTGATAGAATTTGTACTAAAATATATATAGGGGTTTCTCCTTAAGAGTTATTTTATGGAACTAAAGCTATTTTTCCTAGTTCTCTTGGAGTTCAGTCATGAAATTGTTGCAGGGACTAGAAGAAGAACCAAATGCTATCCAATGGAGGATCAACCAACTAATTTATCTGCAGGAAAAAAGAGAAGAAGTTTACAACAATCATCAACAATCTCAGAACATAATAAAAAATAATTTCGACAAAAAGATGAAAGAAGAAAATTTCAGTCCTCAAGATGTAATTTTGAAGTGGGAAGCTAATATTGAAGATAAAGGAAAACACAACAAGTTTGAGAATCTCTGGAAGGGGTTGTATAAGATTTCAACCTATCATGGGAATAATACATTTATATTGCAAGTGATGGATGGTCAACTATATCCGAGAAGACCTATTAATTGCAGGTTTCTCAAACATTATATATCTTGATCCAGTTGAAAGAAATACCATTGTATATATTCCATTTTTTTGTTTTTCTCATTTGCAAGTGTGGATGATATATTTGACAAGTTTGAGCCTGAAGTGAAGGCCATAAAAACTTGGAGATTTTGTCATCAATTTTAAGTTTTCAATAAGGCAACTGGTCTACTGGTTCTTTGTTGCACCACAGGGGCACATCATCCCCATTGGAGCCATTGGTATCCATGATAACCCCTAGAAATAATTTGTTAGTTTGATTAATCATTTGCATCTATTTGTTGTTTTTTCGAAAGAGGTTGTTGTGCTTTGAAAATTTCAGATTAAAGAAGGAAGGATAGGTCCAGTCTAATTAGTTTTGGAGAAATTCCCATATTCTCTAAAAAACCCATTTCTTTCACAAACCCTATTTTTCCCTTTATATATCCCTCTAACCGCATTTCCATTTTTTTATACATTGAAACTCTAGCTGAAATCCATTTAATATTCCAACTCTAGCCTTGTTCCCCATTCCCCTTTATTTGTTTTTCATAAACCATGCCCCATTATTTTTTGCATTATATATAACATAAACCCCGCACCACTCCCGCTACAATAAATTGCGCCCGCAGGCCACATGTCACATTTAACATAAATCAATATAATAGCCTCCCATCTCCCCTTCCCTTTTGCAATTGTGATAATCGCATATCGCAAGTTCCTCCACTGATATCGTAAAGTTTCATCCCACTCGTTGATTGCGATAAGCCTCCCCTCGCCGATTGCAATTGTTCTCTCCTTGTTGATTGCGATAAGTCCTCCCCTGCCAATTGTGATATCACAGTTGAGGATTGCTCAAGTCACAAGTTCCTCCTTTGACAAAGCCCCTTCTGACTTGCGATTGCGATGGATGCAATATTTTATATATTGCAGTTTGTTACAGTTTTGGGTCCAGTTCGCCAACAAAACATTATGGAACATGGTAAAATTCCCCCCCTCCTGTATTGCGATTGCGATAACAATAGGCCCAGATCAATGATCGAGATTGAATCAGCTGAGAACAACGATCCAAATCAACAAACATTAAAATATCCATTTCGCTTCCGCTCAGTGGGACATCGAGGGTGTTTTTCGGCATATATCCAGTAGCATGGTCATCAAACAGAATGCAGAGAAAAGAGGACAGTGACACATAGAGGAGAGTGAAGGTACTTTCAAACAACATGGCTCATTTAAAGGCCTAGAAATAGCACCACAAGGTTTGAAAGGCCGGATGTTTTGAATTTCCACAAATGCAGTGCCAACATTGCAAATAGTTGCATTTTTTTCCTAAATTATTGTAACAGTTAGATAAATTATGTTTATATGTGACTCCTATTTGTATTCAAAATCTATTAAAAAAAATCCCTATGAAAACTTTGTTAGTTAGAAGAAAAGAAGGAATAGGTCTCTAGAACAATGAATTGAATTTGGCCCACATGACAAGATACGTAAAGAGATATTTTCTCTATAAATAAGTACTTTTTTAACTCTGAGAAGATGGATGGAGAATGTGAAGAAATAACCTTCTGTAATATTTTGATATTTTAATATAAAATCTACAGCAACTCTGTTTTTGTACCTAAGATTCACGTCATGGGTTTTATGGGTTTTTATCATAATGTTTCAAGTTTTACATAGTATCTTGATTACTTGGAAATCTATCAAACTGCTCCAATTTCCTTTACTATGGATGATTATGGGTGTCCATTTGTATCATTTTCAAAGCCACATATGCCTCAACTTCCATGAAACACCGTTCTTTATCATAATTTGTTTTAGTTTGACTCCATGCCCAATGGTGGCAGTCATCACATTTTTCTTCACCTACAAAATCATAAAAAGAGATCAGAGTTAGTCATCTAAATTTTGAGTTTATCACAATCATTATAAATATTTTGAGAGAGCCCTCTCAGATTGGAAGGAATAACTTTCAATCAAAAGTTGGTTTGAAATAATTACATTTGGTTGAATATTGATACAACCCAACCCTTTCTAGCCTATTGATAACAATCCCTTTTGCTTCCCATTATAATATTTCTTTTGTCTTATGTATTAGTAATGATGAAGAAAAGGAATATAGTACCATATGCTAATGTAGTAGAAAGTATGATGTATGCGATGGTTTATACTAGACTTGGCATTTCACATATAGTGGGTGTTGTTAGTAGCTTCATGGAAAATCCAAGAAAAGAGCTTTGGGATGCAGTGAAATGGGTCTTTTGCTATCTTAGAGGCACCAACGATTATTGTATCACATTTAATGGTTGTAAATAGTATGTCTGCGGATATGTTGACTCATATTTTGCAAGTGATTTGGACAAGAGGAGGTCCACTTCAGGATATGTCTTCACTCTTGCAGGGGGGTCCATCAATTGGATAAGAAAGCTTCAAGAAACAATTTGTTTATCCACCATAGAGGAAAACTACATTGTTATCTCACATGCTTGCAAAGAGGAAATTTGGTTAAAGGGGCTTCTAGGTGAACTTGGGAGAGAGCATAATAGCACAACTATATTTTGTGATAGTCAAAGTGCACTAGATTTTGCTACAAATTTGTTTGCCATACTAATTCCAAACATATTTATATAAAGTACCATTTTGTAAGATAGGCTATCAACGGAGGTGGAGTAGATCTCATAAAGGTCCACACTCGAGAACTATGCAAACATATTTACAAAACTAGTGCTGATAAAGAAGTTGCAATGGTGTCTCACTTTTCTTGGTTTGCAAAAAATGTGATAGGAATTTGGAAAGGAATTAGAAAAATTGCTTTCAAGGTGGAGAGTGTTAAAATATGACAACAATATGTAAATGAAAATTTAAGTTTACTAAGGTAAAAATTGTTTCAGTTATTGGGTTTTACGAACCAAAAATATAGTTACCAAAACTATTGTAATGGATTTTACTTCACATATGTTTTTGTTTAATGAGGGGGTTATGTGACCTGTTTAAGCCTAAATGTAATATTTCTCCTAAATAGTGAAAATTTTAATTTCCTTTCATGTGGATGTTCCCTTGAAAAGTTGTTAGGGTTTTACCATGTAAATATTTTTACTATTGTTATAAATTTTTGTGCCATTTTCTTTGTGAATGATCTTGTTTATAGAATCTAAATTAAAAAACAACTTTGAATTATAAACCATTTACTATGAAAAAAATGTGCATTGTTGTACAAACTTCTGAATTTTTTTGAATTAAAACAAAAGGAAAAGGATTTTGCACCTAAATCCTTATATCCATAGATTCAATGATCTCACTGTCAAAACATTTCCCCATGTCAAAGGAACTAGCAAGAAGCTCAAAAACTTCATTTGAGAGCTTATATGCTTGTTCATTTGATTCCCTATAAATGAGTTTGAATGATTTCTATTAAAAAAGCTAGAGAGATTCCTAAATAATTTGAAGGAGGGTGTCCATGTAAAGGTTTTCCATTGGTATGTTCCTATTTTCCCATTTTATGAACAACTTGGAGTCTATTAAGACATGCAACTTCTGTAGAATTGAGGCTTCTGTGATCCATCATAGTTGTAAGAAGAGCTTCGGCGTAAATCTCATGTGATTTACGCCGAAGCTCTTCTTACAACATGCAACTTCTTTAGACCTTTGTATTTTTCCACCTCAAGTAATGTCCAAAGACTGATAACTTTTTCCTTATTGTTTGATCCCCTACCACAGGCATAATGAACATGAATGTAATGGTTTTGTGCTTGAAAAAACAACACTCCAATGCTACACATAGAGGCGCTTCCTTGGCTATCCCTATCGAAGAATCCCCATGGGATGTTATTATCGATGACAAGTATGATGAGAATCCTAGGATTGTTTACCTTTGAAGCCACCACAAATTCTCTAGCTATTCACAAAATGGAAGAAACATTGACCTCCCATTGACATCATAATCCATAAGGAGGTATAATTTCGAGCCCACCAAATAGTGAACACTAAAATGCAAGGATACCCTTCAAATTAGGAAACATACTTTTTGGAAAGACAAACCTACAAAGATGCATGAAGAGAGGCTTTATTCCATAAACCCCTCTATCTAAAATATTGTGGAATTAAAGATACCACCTACATAATGTAGGAGAAAATAGAAAATAAATGTAGGATCAATTCTTCTCCATATTTGCATAAATGGAATTAGTCAAGACCAACCCAACCTCGCTTTTGAAAATTGTCCAATATTAGTAACTTGTTGTTTGTGGCTAGCTAGAAACACATTTTACTTTTGAGTGGAACATGGAGTTTCCAAAAATATCTCCACTACCACTAGGAGTTTTAAGAGACTTGCTCTTCACACTAGTGTTTATATCCATGTTTCAAAACATATTCTATAGTGCTCAAATTATTTGACTAGAATAAAGAGTCATCATCATCATTGCAAAGTATAGTAAATTTAAACGAAATAATGTCCACATAGGCCTTCCATTCCTCCACTAGTGTACCATGTAAACCAAACATTCAAGAAGACTTCTAGCTTGCATGCCCCAAAGGCTATGGAGACAAGGAATTTCCATCAACCAAGTAGAATATGTATGTGTTGTTGTTGCGACAAACACCCTCCAAAATTTTGGCATATACTTGAATTTTGGAGCCTACTATGGATCTTGTGATTAGTCGTTCCATAGTCACTTCTTGATTAGTTGATACTCTGTTAAGTCTTTTACCTCCCTCCATGAATTTCAAGTGTTGAAGTCACTTTCTCACACATGTTGTAACAACCCTGGTTAAAAAAATCATGTAAAATATATAAGGCCATAGTGATGGGACACATATTCCAAGCTGAATGGTGGGAAAAAAATCCTAGTGGGTGTTCATTTCAGTTATTATGGATAAAGCAAATTGGTAAAGGCAATGGAAAAGGCTTTGGAAAGGTAAAATGGCATTTTGGCACATTTATTTATGAAAATAATGGAAATTCGGAGAAAAGGAAGGTGAAAGGTCACAAGTTGCATGCAAGGAGGAAAATTAAGGTAAATAATGGAAATTGAAGAAAATATAGACCTCATTAATAAAAAGGCTTCTGAGGATCAGTGGGTAGGTTTGGTCAGTATAACCTTTTGTCAATTCAGTTTTGCAACTCTCTCGTTATTCTCTCTCTCTCTCTCTCTCTCTCATACTCTTGGATACTTAGATTTTTCTTGAATCACTCTTGGAGAGTGTGGAATACTTGGAGTTTTGGAGCAAGAATGCAAAGAAAGAGCATGAAAGAACAAGAAGACATTAGGATTAGCAGCTACAACAAGATTTTCTTACAGGTACCAAGTTGCATGTATGTTTTCCTCACTAGTTTTGGCATGCATGGAACATGCATGTGGTTTCTTGGTCATGATATGTCATTTTCATGGAGGATAGCCTAGATTGACAGTGCATTTACGTAGCCTTGCCATTTCTTGGATAGTCATGGATATTGTGGGTTTATTTCCTTGTTCTGTTTTGGTTTGTTCTCATGATTCCTTAGCTTGGTTTGAGTTATTAGTTCCTGGAAGCCTTGGTTGAACAAACGCTCTTGAAGCTCTGTAACAACTTGGGTTGAGTTACTAGTCCTAGAAGCCTTGGTTGGAAAAACGCTCTGGAATCCCTTGGTGGGTTAAGTTACTAGTCCTTGAAGCCTTGGTTGGATAAAATCTCTGGAAGCTCAATGACAGTTCTGGGTTGAGTTACTAATCTTAGAAACCTTGGTTAGAACAAACACTATGGAGGCCCTAGAAGGCTTGGATAGAGAACAATCTCATGATGGTTTTTTGATGTTCAACCATGAGGTGGAATCACTATTGGATGGGTTGAGGTGTATGGCCTCTAGAAGCCCTGGATGGTTTTTGATTGATGTGTTCTATGTGATACCTCATTCATGCTTGGAATATGGCACGAGGGTGAATGACGGAAGAGAGATTTGGATCAACCATTCTATGCTCAGGTGGAACATGGAAGTATCATCCCTAGTTTGGATTTTGAATCATAAATATGAGGTTATTTCTCCTTTTATTTACGTGAGTATTATACTAGTTTATATGTGGACTATATGGCTGTGATTTCCTTGGTATTTTTGTTGCTATTATGCTAGTTATGTATGTGTTTTATGACAATAGCTATGTATGGCTCTCATCATGTTTATAATTTTATATGAATGAAAAATGTATCTATGGCCTAATGGATGAAACTACAACTAAAGTGACAAGGAAACAATGCCTCATATCGAATCTTAGATAAGTACGAGAGCCCTATGTTCAGATATGTTATTTACACCTGTAGATACATATTCATGACATGTTTGACGAAATGCCAGTCATGGCTAGTAGGGGTCCAGTCAAGGTCTTATTCAAGTAAATGCATTAGTACTATTATTTCCATGTTATCTTATTGTTATGAAGGTGTCATTCAATTATGGGCAGTGACCTGGGCTATGGGCTTGAAAATGTGGCTTAAATCCCAAGGATGCTGGCACAAAACTGAGAAAAATAGTCTCTGGACATTGGCTTGTAGGCCTATGAAAGCGTCGAGAGGTATCTGGACTCTTGCATGCCCATAGCATGAGAGTGTCCAGAGGTCAAGTGGTTCAAAATGTCAGTGGGATCCAAAGGCTAGTTGGCAGAAAGGTTGGATTGGTTCATGAGGGTCCTAATGCTGATTTTGAATGTCTTTATGGTGTGTTTTCATTGGTTCCACTTCCTTAACATGACATAGGAGGTCAAATCATATCATAGTGGCCTCTCGTCGCATGTTTACCCTGAATCACCTGTTTCTTGGGTAGATGTGGGAGGAGGGTGTTACAGAGTTGTATTAGAGCAGGTTGCACTCCCTTTGGGTCATATATGATATCATAGAGTGGTATCAGAGCATGGTTCACCCCTTAGACTGGATGGGATGTCTGTTTGTCATGCATTCATGTTAGTTGCATATGTGTTTCTTATGCTTGTAGTCCATGTGCTTGTTGCATTGCATGGTGTTGATCATGGTTGCAGTGATGTCGCCATGTGAAGATTGATGTTGTTTTTGTGGGATGTGTCATCATGAGTGTATGGTTGCATATGAATTTTTTATGCATGTTGGTGTCTATATGTTGTTATGCATGCATTGTCATGGTTATGGTTGTGCATGTATGGTAGGTCAGACATGCATTGTGAAGTCATTGTATGCAATTAGGTCATCATGACACTATTGGTATGTTATGATGCTAATGTGTTGGATGAGATAGAGCAGGAGATGCAAATCATTAAAGTGAAGTTGCAGCATTGGACCTCAAGGCAAGATCACGTCGTCATACAAGTTTGTATATTGGGTGTGTAGGTATGTAGGTTAAGGATTGTTATATGTTATGTGTATGCCTTTAATTCTATTGAGGTTATGGTTACATACATGATAGACGCTAATTTATTAGTGTAGTCATATGCACATGCGTTGGTTAGTTATGAATGATAGTGACCTGTGGTTTTATGCATTTCTATTATTCTTTTATGTTAGGTTAACTTGTTTATGTCATATGTTATATGTTGTTGATGAGTAGGTTATAGGTTAACATGTTGTTATATGATAAGTTACTTGATGATTAGGTTATATGTTGTTGATGAGCATGATATATATAACTTGTTATTTTTATATGCATTGTTGTTGATGCTTATAAGTTAGTTAACTTGACGATTATGTTATATGTTTTTGATGAGTATGTTATATGTTAGCTTGTTGTTGTTATATGTTAGTTAGCTGGATGAGCAGGGTTATTTCCTTTAAGACCTTGATGTTATATGTATTTTTCTAACCTATATTGACCTATGTAGATGGTTAGGGTTATGACATTCAAGTATGAGTTAATATGATATGATATTACATCGTACTAATCTAGAATGACTGTGCATATTTGATTATTATTTATGAATGATAATTGTTTATGATTTTATGATGTGAACATGTTAGCTAGTTGTGGAGCACTTGGAAGGTATGCTTTTGACAAGCAATCTAGTGGTTTTTCAATAACAATTCTAAGTTTTTCTGTATCATGAGTTCAAAGAAGATAAAAGATTTTGATAAAATATGCGAAAATAGACAAAGGAAGCTCAAGTGTTGATAATTGACGTTTTCTATGCAGGAAGGCGTGGAAACAGGGGATTGTCGATCAAAAGCAAGGAGCAAAGGGAAAATAACTGTTGTCCCTCCAGCAGGGCACCAGATGCGGACGAGATCAAGAAAAATTAGAGCCGAATAGCCCAGGGAAAGAATGCGGGATACCGGGTCGGAGAGCGCAAGAAGGAAAAGAGAAGAATTGAACGATTAGCGAATCCCTCAGGATCTTTGAACCTGAGGGATCACTGCTTTAACTTATCTTTTTGGTTGTCTAGATACCTCCGTCATTTCTGTTATATAAAGGCACCACGCCATTAAGCAAAGGACGACTATTTTTTATGATTCTAAGTTTCAGAACAAATTGTGATCATTGAGTCTCGCTAAGACCTGACTTTGTATACTTTTGATGCGATTAATATAGAAGACTTGGTGTTCATTTCGTCTCTGCATCTGGAGTAACTTAAGGCAGTGTACCCTTGGCAGCTAAGGGCCCGGCTCCGAAGGACACTTGCTTTTGTATTATTATACGGTGATTTGTGTGTGTGATTTGTTCATTTCTGTTATTTAAGTAATCTGATACATCTTTTATGTGATATGCTATGATTGATATGTGAATGATTTCTTTACCTCATGTCTCTGCACTATACAATTGGATCTAGTTGAGTTGCATCTTTCGGTTATCTCTATAACATAATGTTAGCCTGAATGTATCGTTATTAGATCCATGTGAAATAGTATTTGTGAGACTTGCAAGCCATATTACTTCGTTCAGAAGAATAGTCATATCATTTATTATTCTCAGATTGTTGTAGCAGTATAGAACATGTACATATGAATGAGAATTGCTGTTTCATAATTCATTGAGGATTGCTGTTCCATTTTATTACTGCTGTTCCATTTGATTACTGCTGTTCCATTTCACTGTTGTTCCATTTATTGTTGTTCCATTTTACTTTCCCTCGTTTTATTTACCTGCCTTTGTTGTTTATGGTGTGAGAGAAGGTCTAAGGCTGTAGTGAGCCTCAACAAGACGCTGCTTAGCTCCCAGACCTATAAGTCCATGCTCTAATTTCCTTTCTTCATCAGTTTCTAAAGGGATGGGTTATCGCTTCCGTACCCTTGACTGATCAATTGCCTTGTGTGATTTTATCTTTTAAGTTAGTTTAGTTACAGCTTAGCATCTGTTTCCTTTCGAATCATTAGAACACTATACTACTGAGCATTACTCGGACAAATAGCCTCGGATTGAGCTACTCCTTGCAATAACAAATCGTTCCTAGATTGACTTATTAATGTGGGATAATTAGTGGTGTGAGAGACCCTAGTTACAGCTCTACACATGAAATAACCAAGATTAAATAGTTTGATTAGCATGGATTGTGGCATGAATAACAAGTTGCACACAATCATTATTATACATAAAAGAAAATATTAGTGGCATTTAGACTTGCACACTTTCATGGTCTCTTTTTGTTTTCTAAGTTTCATATATTTTCATTTTTTTAACCTTTTCTTATTCTTTTTGTCCTTTGATTTTTCTTTTAAGACATACCCTCTTTACATTTTAAAAATTTTTTAAATGGAAAACATTTGCAGAAAGCAAAGGTATGTACAATATTACAAGGCTTAACCTTAGTCATTCAAAATTATGACTCCTATTGGTATAAGAACCTACTAGTGGCCCCACTTGGGTTTGACATCTTCTGAAAAGATGTCAAGAACTAATGAAGACCAGTAGCCTTTTAATTGTTGCTGATGTTACCTTGCAAAGTGTCCTTTTGTGAATCTACATTATTGATATTTATGATAGTAAATCTTTTAAAGCTCGGGGCCTTCTCTTCGGGCTTCAACTTTAAAGATCACCATCCAATCCGAACTAGACTTTTGAAAATAAAATATGTACAAATGGGAAATGAAAATTAGTAACTTGGTTCAAAGTAATGTTTTAGCATTCGACCATTCACTGACCCGCCCTCTATATCCATGCCATTAATTTCTCTAAAGAAGAAGGCATTATTTCCTCTGTAAGCATACATGACATATGGACCTTTCCATAGGAAATCAAATTTTGCATGTTTTCCTTTGTCTTCCCTCCTTGAATCCCACTTGAGCACTTTGTCACCAATGTAGAAATCTTCAACTTTGGTTCTCTTATCAAAAATCTTTTTAATCTTTTCCTGCACAACTTGAGACCTGATGCAGACCTCTTCTCTGGTTTGTTGTAGATGAATAGTTTGGTTGATTCTTCTTTGGATACTATTTGGTTCAATATGCAATTCTTGAAGTATCTTCATCACTGGTACTCCTAAAGAGGATGGAAAGACAACTTCCATCCCATAAACTAGTTGATAGGGAGAAGTACCAATTGATTTCTTAGTAGTCAATCTGCCTACCCATAAGGCATTGACTAGCTCTTTATTCCAAGTTTTCTGATTGGCCTCTAGTAACTTCTTGTTGATGTTTACCAGGCTTTTGTTTAAGGATTCTGCCAATCAATTACCTTGAGGGTAATAGGTTGTGGAATGGCCAAGGGTGATATGGTATTTATTGCAGAAATCTATCATTATTTTGGATTTAAAGGTTGCTACATTATCAGTAATGAGCTTAGTTGGGCATCCAAATCTTGATAGAATATTGGTTTCAAGAAAGGTTATGATAACAGTATATGTGGCTTGCCTTGAAGGTATGGCCTCTATCCATTTTGTGAAGTAGTTTTTGGTTGTGAGGATGCATTTGTGTTGGGCAGAGTAGGGTGGGTGAATTTCACCAATGAAGTTTAAACCCATTACTAAACATGTATTTCTACAGAGATTGGCTTGAGGGGTAAAGGTAAGAGATTTTTCTTCCCCTCAAAAATTTGACATTTGTGATAGGAGGTCACATATTTTTTGACATCAGCAAACAAGGTAGGCCAGTAGAAACCAACCCTAAGGATTTTATCTGCAGTGGTCTTCTAGTAAAGGTGTCCTCCACAGTCACCTGCATGAAACTCTTGCAAAATCTCGTCATCCTCATCTTTCAATAAGCAATTAAGAAGAATACCTTCATGATCTCTCCAAAACAGAGCATTGTCTAATATACAAAATTTTAAGGATTTCATCTTCAAAAACTTACTTTTAGTCCTAGATAATTTAGGAGGAGGTTGTAAATTTAGTAAAACATAAATAATATTAGCATACCAATGTGATTCAATAAAGGCCTGCTGATTAGTGGAGTCGCCATCTCCTCTTCATTATCTATTGTTGCAATAAAGTTTATATCCAAGGCCTGATAGTTCGATTCAACCATGAGTTTGGCTAAACCTTGGACCTTGATTAACTTAGTAGATTTGGTTTCTATATCATACTCTAAAATAGTAGCAATCCACTTTCCCCTCTTTCCATTAGGACCATCCTAAGTTAGGATGTCTTTAACTATTGAATTAGCTACGTAGGCTATTATATGAGAATATAAGATGTATACCATAAAATCCTTACTGGCTTTGACTAAAGCCAAGGCTTATTTTTCCATTATATTATATTTCAAGGGGCATCTCTCAGGGCTTTGCTAAAGAAAGCAATGGGTTGTTCATAGCCCTGGTCATTTTTCTGCAATAGAACTGCAGCAAATGTGTGCTCAGAAGCAAAGGAAAACAAGAAGAAATCTCTGTTAAATTTAGGACTAATTAACACAGGTGTTTTAGTAAAGGCTAGTTTAATTTCTTCAAAATATTTTTTAGCCTCAACAATCCATTTTATGGTGGAGTCCTTTTTCAGCATGTTGTTTAGTGATCTAATTAACTTTTCCAGGCTAGATATAAATCTTCTAAGAAAATTGATTTTTCCTAAGAAAGCTTGTAACTCTTTAATGTTCCTAGGGTGTTCTATTTACAAGATGGATTCTATTCTAGTAGGGTATATACATATACCATCTTTTGAAATTATATGACCTAACAACTTTCCTTCTTCTAACCCAAACAAGGACTTTTTGGGGTTTAAGGAGATTCCAAATTTCCTGCATTTAATAAAAACTTGCCTTAGATGATCCAAATGTTGATTGTCAGATTTTGAAAATACAGTAATATCATCTATATTTATCACAAGGAAATCATGAATTTCTTTTGCGAAGGCTATATCCATAGCTTCTAGAAAGTGACTCCTGCATTCATTAGCCCAAAAGACATTTTCACATACATAAATGTGCCCCAAGGAGTAGTAAAGGAAGTTTTGGGTTGGTCATTTGGATGAACCAAGATTTGATTGCAACCAGAAAACCCATCCAACAATGAGATTCTGGTTGATCCAACTACTATCTGTAAAATGTGATTCGTTTTGGGGAGAGGATAATTGTCTTTTAGTGACACTTTGTTGAGGTTTCTGAGATCCAAATAGAGTTTGATATCACCAGTTTTCTTTCTAGTTGGCACCATGTTTGAAAGCCAATCAAAAAATCTGATTGGTGCAATTATTTTGGCATCATACATCCTCTAAATTTATTTTTCAATTGCATGCAACAAGACAGGATTAATCCTTCTAAGTTTTTGTTTGAAAGGCTTTTGATTTTCTTTAATAGGAATTGTGTGTTGGATGATGTTGGTGTTATAGGATTTGAGGTCCTCATAACTCCAAGCAAAGACATCTTGAAATTCTTTCAACAACTCAATGTATTTCACTTTTTCAGTTAGGGGTAATGATTTTGAAAGTTTGATCAGTTTAGGATTTTCATCAGTGCCTATATTACATTCCTCTATATCAGACCTCAAAGGTTCCATTTTAGGTTTCCTAGGAACATCATTTGAATCAAATAAATCTTCTCGAGGGGTTAATCCCTTTGGTAAGAAGTTATCCTTGAGATTAATTACTTCAGTTTCTTCACTGATTATTTCATCAATCTCAATTTGTTCTAAGTTATCTACATCTAATTTGGTAAATTTAGTTGGGTTGAGTCTATCTATTTCATCACCTTCTATCTCATTTATTTCAGTCTATTCTTAGTGTCAAGATCTATTGGTGTATTAGTATCTATATTGTTATTGGTAAATTCCTCTTCTGAAATTAAAAATTTATTTATCTATTTATCATTAGAAAATGTTTGCCAGTTCTTCAAATTATTTGGAATTGCAGGTTTGTGCCTAACTCCAACAGTGTACTGATGGTTAGGTTGGAAGGGTAATTTGCAGGTGCTGGCAAACATTGCTAAACTATGGGCTTGCATGTTGTGTTTTCTAGGAATTACTACAAGCTTTGTTTCTAGGAAAGTGTTAAGTATTTCTATGATAGTTCCCCTATAACAACTTAATCTAGGGTCCCTTGTCATATATACAACATCAATCTGTTTTACAATTAGTTCAGAGTCTCCCATGACAAAAACTCTTTCAGCTGCTAGATTCCTAACTAACTTAAGACCTAAAATTAATGCCTCATACTCGGCCATATTGTTGGTACATTTAAAATTCAATCTATATGCATGGCCTTCTAAGTAATTATTTTCCAAATTATATATCTACACTCCTGCTCCTGCTCCTAACTTATTGACTAATCCATCAAATTCTAAATGCCATAATATCTCATGATCTATATTTACACTATCCAATGCAACAAAATTTCCATCATTTATAGCAATTTGACCATCTTGTTCATTGAACAATTTTGTAGCCTTATTAGTTTCATTTGTGAAGAAACTGCAATTTCTTTTGGTTTTGTATTAGTACTATCTAAAATTTGTTCTTGCATTTGATCATCATTATACATGATAAAAGAATCGATATCTGAGTGTATGGAGTAGATGGGAAAGTTTTGAGGCCGATCCTGGCTACTTACCATATATTTCATTAAGGTTTCTCGGTATAGTTTCTTGGGTTGTCCAAAAACAAAGATTGTTGCATATGACATATCTAGTTGTAAAGATCCCTGAAGTTTGGCTCCCCATGATCAGGATAACAACATGCCATACTTTGGTTGGATGTTAGCAACTACAATATCCATATGGATGCTTTTGGCACAATATTGAACTAAAGTGACACATAGGTCTTTAATCAATCCTAGACACTTTACCTAACTAGAGTCAAATGAGAATAAGTCTTTGTAAGGCCTTGTAATGTCTATGTTTAATTTCTCTATTACTGATTCAGGCATTAAGTTGTGAGAGGCCCCAGAATCCAACATTGCATTGTGTAGAATTTTTTCATGGATACTAAGGCTAATGTAAAAAGGTGGAACTCCTCCTTCTAATGGTTTGTCATTAACATCTGGACCATATATGATTTTTGGTTGGTCATCAAACAAGTTGATTGAATCCTCATTTTCATCAATGTTTAAGGTTTGGTTTATCTGTGATTTATAAGTTTCATTCTTGATTAGTTTTGTTAAAGGAACTGAAATCTTTAGCTTTGCTATCTCTATTCCCAAATTGAATGGAAAAGAGACTTTTTCTGTTTGAAGGTTTTGAACTTTTGTAGCAGGGATTTGAGTAGTCTGGTCTTCTTTTCCTTTAATGGGGACCTCATTATGTGGATTTTCAAATCTGATGTTTTGAGCTTTGTCCACTGGTTCCTTATGTGGAATTGAAGTGGATGGTTGATCAACAGAAGGATGATCAGAGGTTATGTCTACAATTGTGGGGCTAGAAGGTTTTGGGTTTTCCCTAGGGAGAATTTGGATGATTTTTGAAACAGGGGCTTCCTTTATTTTCTTGGGTTAATTTTGTACTGTTTTCTTGATTTGGTCAGGGACATCAACATTCTTTTTGCTTCTTAGATTATAATTTTTATGAACTTCAAAGATGGTAGAATCATATCCCTATTTGTAATCAAATGATTCCCGGACTGTATTTGTAATTACTGCAACATATACAGTTCCTGCTCATCTTGGGTTAGAAAAACAATGTCCTCATCATTTATTCCCATTAGGTTAATTTGTGTATCTTTTTCTAGATCTTCCAGATGGGATGTCTCTACATAATTTTCTTGAAAAGGAGGCTTGATCTGGCCCATTTTTCCCAATTTTTTGGTTTTTTTCTAAAATTTGGGTTTCTAACTAGAGGTGCTTGTTGGTTATCCCATTGAGGTTTCCTCTCCATGCTCTCTATTCTATCCATTAGTCTTTCCATATTTTTGGCTAAACTGTCTATTTTAATGTTAGATGGTGAGGTTTCATCCTTTGTAGTTCCTCTCCTTTCATTTCTCACTCTAGCCCTTTTAGCTAACAAATTAGCTTCTACACTAACAGCTACACTTTGCATTTCTTCTAATGTTGGGGGGTTTCTTTCCCTAAGTTGGTATGCCATATCTGTGTCAAAACCATCAGGGAACTTTATTAATGCTAAGTCAGGTGGGGGTCTAAGGTTAACTGGGATTGTGTTATATATATTATTGAATCTAGTGTAGTAATCTTGAATAGTTTCATTCGGTCCCCTTCTAATATTCTCATATTCTGAAAGGATTTGTAAGGGGTTATTTTTCTTTTCCCACCTATCAATAAACAACCTTTGGAAATTTGCTAGGTCTACAATATGGTTGGCAAGAAAGGCTTTAAACAACTTCTTGACATCACCAGTCAAAGTTTGGGCAAAGCGTCTCATTTGGACATCTACTTCATCTATTACATGTAATTCAAAAAAGTCAGACATTTTGTTTACATGCTGTTGGGTAGTGTAGTGACTAATAGCATAAAACAGGAAAATCGTACTCTGATAATCTGCAGGCATAGCATGAAGTTGGGCAAGTGAAACAAGAGGAGCATATCTATTTGCCATTGCTGTAAGTTGGGAGTGACTGAGATGTGGGGTTGAGGTGCTTGGAGATGATGCAGTAGTGGATGAAGAACCACGACTAGTAGATGATGAATGAGTAACAATAGGTTGGTGAGGGAGTGTAGGTATAAATGGTGGTGAAGAATGGACTTTAGAAGGTATTATTGTTGAAGTTAAGGGGAACAATGATGAACTCAAAGTAGTGAACAATTGTTCAGAAAGCTCAGGGGTAGTGGCAATATTAATGGATGATTGTGGAAATTTTAGAATGTACTCATAAATTGATTTGTTGGCTTGTTGAATTTCAAGGTTTGCAATAAAATCAAGATCTAGAATTGTTTCATTGATTGCATTTTCAGATTTTGTTCTAAATAATGAAAGATCAAATGGTACATCAAAGGGGAGTTCTTCTAAAAATAACCACTCGTCACGACATGAATTAGCTTTAACTAATGGTATTTGGCTAACTGAACTTTCTTCCTTTTTATATTTTCTTGAAATTAGGTTGGGATTATCAACTACTGAGGTAGGGTTTGGATCTGGATTAGCCCTAGTAAAATGAGTCTTCCTAGAAGCCAAAATTTCAAAATTTTTAATTGTTTTTATGAGATTTTTCAAAATAACTTCTAACAAATGACTTTAAGAGGCTCAGAATGTAGATTTAGAATTTTCTTAAAGCTTTATTAGGACTAAGGATTCGATGGTCCCCAGTATGGTCGCCACTATGTTATCACTCAAAATTTTCTATAGAAGTTATTAGAAGAAATAAAATGATGGAGGTAACCACAAATCAACTTTTGGGCATAGGCTTTAGCCAACCTAGGCTCAGAAAGGGTTCTCTCTATGTGATATAGCTTTGTTTGTTGGGGTTTCAAGCTAGTTATGAATGTTCTAGAGGTTTTTTATTTGTATTGAAGATTGGATGGTGGAATCCTTGAAGCAGATGGATAGAATGATGTCTTTAGACCATTGGGCTATGGAGTCAATAGAAGGGCAGCAGAACTAGATCAACTCACTAAAGGGAATGTTCAAAGGGCAAGATAGCAAAGTAAAGTGCAGGTCTTTGGAACAAGGGGATGAAATGGTTTTAATTAGGGTGAGAGAGGAATTAAGGGTTCTTAGACCAAGATCTAAATGAGGAACGGAGGGTAATCAAAATCAAAGGGCACTTAAGAATCCTTTGGTCTGGAATAGCAAGAAACAACCTAAACTAAGGAGAAATTAAGAATTCCTTAACTTACATATCAATAAAAAACATTTATATGTCTAACTATTAAAACAGAGTGTAATTAAACAAATTCTAAGATATTATTCCAGCTATAACATTCATATTCAAAAATACATTAAAGATTGTGGAAAAACTTTAAGAAAGATAACAATAACATAAGAAAATACTTGTCTACACTTCACTTAACACATGAAGCCTGTGAAATATCTTGTCTTTATTCATCAATATAGGTTGCTGGCTCAGTAAATGCTACAATAGCGTTATAGTCTTTTGATCAAGAAGTCTATATAAATGTCTAAGAATCCACACTACATACTTTGATTTGTGAAGTATTTATACAAAAATTATTACAAAATATCTCAAACTAACTTGAGATTTAATCTAGGAAATAAAAATATATTCTTACAAGAAGATAGAGACAGCTATTGAATTGCTTCCATGCTATCCAATTTATTTTGGTACTGCTAGCCTTTATGGTTTGGTTTTAGCCCTTTAATCTCTTTTTTGTTTGAACTTTCACGCTGGAGGCTTTAGTCAATTTAGGCTTTCATCTGAAACACTTTGACACTGATACTCTTTGACTTTGATGACTTGTCAATATCCCTTACTGTGTTTTTAGTTTTACTGTACATTTTAACTTTTTACTGAGTATTTCAACAGTAAATTATTTAGTTTTTTATATGTATCAGCATATGGTAATGGATATTGATCAACTTTCTATATGTTTGATTTGTTTGTCTTTTGACTGTATGCTCTGTCTGGTTCCTTTGTTTTAACAATCAATGTCTCTGTGTGAATGATTTCTTTCTTTGTTCTGTGTATAACTATTTTCTTCTTCTGAATGAAGGTTTTTAAATAGATTTCCTTTCGAGTCTTGGAGTAAACAAATTTCTTACTAGCATCAAAACTATTTTATCCAAGCTCTAGCCTTCTGCTAATTACACGCAAAATACAACAATTTGTTAATAAAACACAGGTCTGCGAGGAGGTGACCGAAGGCTATATTGAAACTGGGAAGATCTATGGACAGAGTCTGGAAGGTGTTCGGGAGGGAATCCATGGTGAAATCATGTCTCAGAGGCTCAGGGTGGTGCCAGAAGGATTTGATAGGCTTCGCTGTGTAACTGAGTAAAAGGCATGAAAATGAGGGTTTTCAAGGTTTTAACGGGTAATGGGTAAATTGGCGCAGAATTTTTATATTGTGAACAATGAGTGGTTTCGGGTTTAGTGAGGAGGTGGTTTCCCAGGCCATTGCACCACTTTTTTGGCAAAGGTGGTATTGAGGAGGGGTTACCCAATCTACCTCCATGCCTGACACGTAGCATTTGGGGTTCGGGGGAAAACTACTTTATCGAGCAGATAACACTCGGCCTTTGGGTGCAGCCGATATGGCTGTGGATCGCTGGATGAGGGGGGTGGTGATCAGACGGAAGTCGGGTGAGCGAGGTGTGCGAATGATAAGAGCATGGGCTTTGGGTGGGCCAAGGACTTTATTCTTCGGCATTTTGTGATTAATGAAGATTTAATCACGAGTTTAATTGATTGGACAGGGTTTAATAACTGGTTTTATCTATTTTTCGGGATAAGGGGTAAATAGTATAGTTTATATTAAAACTAAGGGTTGGGGGTATTTATTTATGGGATTTAATTAATATACGAGAAAAAGGTATATGGCGGTTTATATAATTACATCAAAAATTAATATGAAATGTGATGGGAAAAGTGGATATACCCCTAAGTAAAAAGGTAATGTTTGTGCGTACGCTTTATACTTAAGATAAAATGTTTTTGTGTGGGTTTTTTGGAATGAAAAGGGATTTAATCATGGAGTTTCTTTACTTTTCCTACGCAAATGAAGTTTAAACTTAGGAAAAGGGGTTTTATTAGGGAAATGAAGGGGGATGACTTTTATGAAGGGGATTCTAGCACTTGATGTCCATAAGTCACTAAACCAAGGGTCTGGTCCCACCAAAAGTCAGAGAAATGCTCTGAGCCTCTTTGAATTGAAGGATTAAAAGTACTAGAACATACTTGTGGATAGGAAATTAGTAAGTAAGGGGAAAAATGAATGAGAGGGAGTTAAACATACTAACTTGCGAACCTTTGTTTTTGCTTCCATAATTGATCATACATAAAGAAATATGTGTCTAAGATTGATGCATGTGTTTTGATCCAATCAACTTTACCCTTTGGCAACCTTTCTTCTACTTACCCATTACTTACCCTACCATTTTTTCTTCATTCTATTTGGGTGCATTTAGGCTAGCAAGCCCTTATCATCTATTTTTCTTTTGAAAAGTAATCTATCTAATTCTAACCTTATATCATCCAAGGGCTCAGATTAAACTAATGAGCTCCTTTTATTTTCTCTACCTATCTATTGATCTACCAAGATTAAATTGTTTGGTCAGATTTTATTCTCTAACTATAAACTTAAAATTCAAAGCATGAAATAACCAAGATTAAACAGTTTGATTACCATGGATTATGGCATGAATAAGAAGCTGCACGCAATCATTATTATACATAAAAGTAAATAGTAGTGGCATTTAGACTTGCACACTTTCATGGTCTCCTTTTGTTTTTTGGGGTTCATATATTTTCAATTTTTTGACCTTTTCTTATTCTTTTTGTCCTTTGATTTTTCTTTAGGACATACCCTCTTTACATTTTTTAAAATTTTAATATGGAAAACATTTGTAGAAAGCAAAGGTATGTACAATATTATAAGGCTTAACCTTAGTCATTCAAAATTATGACTCCTATTGGTATAGGAACCTAACACTATCCTTCATTTGAAGGAAATACAATGATACAGAAATATGCAACATCAAGTGGAAAAGCACAATCACAACATGGACAATATGCACCAACAGCAAATTGACTCGACGATGAGTCAATAGGTTATGGTTGGGGCCTGTTGTGTCCTTTGTATTTTGAAGATATTTTGGGACATAAGTTTACAGAGAAACCACGGAGAAGAAATTGGATAGTCCACTGGAAGAATGCCACCAAAAAATAGAGATTGGCAAGTAAGTTGTGTCAGGACTCGTGCAGCTACAAAAGAGGAGAAGTGTGGCTAAAAAAGAAGGAAACACAGGTTCAATTTTGGAAGGATCATGAAGGATAGGGAAAAATGAACCAGATCTTGTCAAAGTGGACTGAATCAAGGAACCTATGCAATGACCAAATCAAACAAGTGAGTCTATAAAGAAGACACAAATGAGAAAATCAGGCGGCTAGAGTGAGAGTGAAAGCTAGAACTAGATCTAAAATTAGTTAATATGTCATTTTGTAGTTAATGTTCTGCATGTTAAAGAGTCTGTAATCTGCGTAGAATTATGATTCTTCTTTTTGTGAACTGTAATGTCCCAGTGTAATGCATTTGATCTGAGGAGATGAGATCACAACAATCCACGTGGATCTCTGTTTTAATGGTTGCTTGAATAATAAATAATGTGTTATAGAAATGACTTGTGTTATATGCTTGATAAATGCACAAACCTTTAAAAAAATTAATTATGTATGCGTAGTTCTTTCTTTGTTAATCTATGAGTGAATGATTTATAGTTTGATCTGGTTGTGATGAATGAATATATAGTTAAATGAAGAAATAATGAGATGATGATTTGGGTTTCACGCCACTGATCCTAATCCATCTTATCATTATTTGTTTTGGCATGCCTCTGGTGAGGTTCTCTTTTCTTCTGAAGGGAGTGAAAATGTCGATTGTAAGCTAGACTACGATGATACTTTGTTGGCAACCTCAAGTTGAACCTTGGATCTATAATGCTCCAATTTTTTTTCCAACAAGAGAAAATCTTGACTATGCACTAGTGGAAAAAAAAAAGCCTTTGTTGTGTACAAAGAATTTAAGAATTTTTGTTTCTATTTTCTCAATTCTAAGACTGAAGTTATAATCCCATACCCAACAGTTAGAAATATTCTAATTCAAAAATAATTTGGGGAGAAAAGGGCTCACTGGATGACAACCCTCCAAGAGTTTGACGTGGAAACTAAACCTGCATAAACCATTAAAGGTCAGGGTCTTCATAAATTGGTTTTTGAACCTAATTCTTCTCATAGTGACCATTCTACTCTTCGAGATGATTCCTCTCTAAACAATGAAGTATATTTAATAGAAAATGAATTCTTGTGTCAAGATCATAGTCCTAATTCACGATATTCAAACATCATATTTTAATTAGAGAAAGGTATAGCCCCGTTTCATCTTAATACAACGCACAGAAGAGAATTAAGATTAAAATCAACACCTTATAAACTTATCAATAATGTTCCTTTTCTGAAAAAAATTATGACGGGTGTTACTTCATTATCTAGAGTAGGAATATGCTTCAAAACTACTTCGTGAATGCCAAATTAGCCCTTCTCGCGAGTATTTCGGTGGAGATACCACTACTCAAAAGTTTTAAGTGTTGGGTATTATTGGCCCACTATGTTTAAAGACACTCATACCCTTGTTAGAAAATGTGAAACCTACCAAAAGACAAATGGTATGCTTAAAAAACTTGGCTTCCCCTACAACTTGTTACTATTGAAGCTCCATTTCAACAATGGGTCATAGACATAATAGGACTAGTTAATCGTCCCTCATCTTGGTAGTATAAATTTATCATGAAAACTGTAAACTATTTTACCAGATGGGTTGAGGCAACACCTTTACTTGTTGTAAATGCTAATTAAGTTATCGGTTTTCTAGAATCACATATTATCACTCATTTTGGTGTTCCTAAGTCATTCATCTTTCGTAATGCATCTTATTTGTCATCTCATGAGTTAGACATATATGCCTTAAGAAAAGGGATAAAGGTAAAGTATTCAACAAGCTATTATTTGCAAGGAAATGGTCTTGTTGAATCTTAAAAAAAAGGTGCTAAAAATCCTTAAAAAAACAGTTTCAAAAAATCATAAAAATTGGCATAATGCTCTTTTAATGCATTATGATTTGATAGTTTCACACTAAATTTGTTATTGGAAATTCACCCTATTTCCTCATTTATGGCCAAGAAACTATTTTATTTCCTCACACATTTGTCCCTTCTTTGCAATTGTTCCCTAGAGTGTCCAAGAAGTTAAGTCATCCTTTATGGAAAATATAATCAATTCTTTATTAAAATTAGAAGAAGAAAGACATAAAGCTAAAACCAAGTTAAATCAACACCAACAACTAGTAAAATCATGGTTTGATAACAAGTCTTCTTTTAACAGGGATTTTGAAGTTGGCGACCTAGTTCTAAAATGGGACAAGGCCCATGTGGACAAAGGGGAACACACCAAGTTTAAGAAGTTATGGTTGGGACCCTTCATTATTATAGAAAAGATCAAACCCAACACATTTCGACTGCAGACTTTGGATGGTCAACCTGAGTCTTTCGCAGTTAGTGGGTAGCTTCTAAAAACATACTTTGCATGACCTCTCTAGGGAGTCATTTTGTACATATTTCTGTCACTGTTTTTCTTGATTTTGTATGTTTGAGTCTACTCTTCTTTTTGTCTTAATTTTGATTTTTCCTTGGTTTGTATTCCTTTTTATATTTCTTTTTACTTTTATTCCATAATAAAATATCCCTGAGAATAACTTTTAAAAGGAAACTTCACTAGATGACTTATTGACTCATTTGTTAATTGTTGAATCAATTATTTATTTTGGTCTAAACAAACATGTCACCTATTCAAAGATATCTTTAGATCTAGTCTCAATTTTAGAGATTATCTAAATTCGCTATTATTGAAGAACAATTCACATTTTAGATAAACAAATTATTTTTAATGACATAATTAGCATGAAGTTAGAAAGGTAATTTTTTCAATCAATCATGTTATCACAATAAACGTTTTGCATTTTTGAATCTTTTTTGGAAAATGCTAACAGTTGTAGTGTCAATATTTCAAATTGTAATAAACAACGAAAATTTCTTGATAACAATGCTGTAAACATTTTTTGGAAATCCTAGTAAATAATCAAAGAGGTTTTCAATCATTTTCCAAGAATTAGAATGATTCAAATCCTACATCAAAACCTCTCCATTGGAAAGTGCTATCAACAAGCTTCCCAATGGTATGTGGAAGTCTAAGGATGGACTCCCGAATCAAAAGATATGGCCTGTTGAAATTTAAGGGTTTGAAGCCTTTGAAAGGAAGGAAAAAGAGTGATTGACAATTAGCAATTAGAAGTATAAGGCATATCTGAGGTCCAGGCGATATCACATATTGCATATCGGAGGTTCATGGAAAATCAGAACATCGGCAGGTCCTATATATTGGTGATCGCACATCACACATAGGGAATCACACATCCAAGGCATATCGGCAATTGGAAATCACACATGTGATGGGTGACAACTTCCAAATGTTGCGATATGTGAAGTTGTGATATGAAAAAGCACTGATAGTGATAAAATTTCGGGAAAGCGTCGATAGTGTTAAACCACCAAGGAATGTCGAAACAGGTTAACAAAGGATTTTCATCACAAAACTAGAGGTGGTTGGGCCTTTTATCTCTCCTCTAGCAGGATGCATGGCGGAATATGATTGATTATGATAAAACTACGTGGCATCTGATGTCATCATGACATGGCAGTATGGAAGGACATGTGGTAAGACGTTTTGGCATTTTGAGGGGTCTTAAGGGGTTAAATCAGGGTGACACGTGTCACCACTCAAGAGGTGCCATGTGGCAGTGATGATGTCATATTAGAGGTCGATGTATCGAAGGTTAAGGATATTGGTGCTTTATAACACTTTCCACTTGAAAAAGTTCCAATGAGAGGGGGCTCTAATATTGGGGCTGGCACATGGCCATTAATATTTAAATAACTCGGGTGCTAAAGCATTTAACAAAAGAAAATAGCACTAGAGAGCAAACAAAAAGCCTTAGCACCTCAAGGCTAGGCGATATAGTCACAACTCTCGGTCTTATGGCAAAGAAATGCAGGAAAGGGCTAAACAAAAGGGACCAAGGGAACATTAAAAATATGTTTTCGTAATGTTTGAAGAATAAAGTCCATATGAGTTTAAGTTTCATCATATTGGGCTCTAATAGTATAATGCGAAAGTGTTAACAGATAGACAGGTCGACAACTATTGAATCGCAGGAAAAGAGAGAAGGTAGTTTGGAATGGATATTCAATAAGCTTGTTTGAAAACAACTACAACTACTCCAGATTTAAAGGCAAAGGATTAAAATTAATAAAACAATTTCAAGTTTTATAGGCTAGATATTTTCCAGCAGAATTGAAGAAGAGCGAAGGAGCAGTTTTGATGGATTATTACAAAGGAACCTGTTATGTTAGTAGAAATGCTAAAACTACACTTTAGGGACCTGTTCTACTTTCAAGGGAAGTAGTAGACCAAATATTTATTTTGCCTGAATGCAAGCATGTTTTCCTATAGTTATTCTAGGACATACATAATATTTTTAAGTTTATCTTTTGCATACATGAACTCGAGAGATATTTAAAATATCTTTGTTTCTATAATTATGTGATGAGTATTATTTTTAAAACCATTATGTAAATCACCATATAAACAATTTACGAATATGTAAACGAGGTTGGATTTTATTGGAAAAACACTTGTAGTCCAAATATATTTGAAAAATCTTGAATGTATTCGCGGTGTTTAATGAGAAGTTAGTAGGAAATTCATGTGTTGCTTCTCCCTATCAGTATTTTCTCTGTTATATTTGTCTTATTCCATGTCTAAGAATGTTAGTTTATGAGATTGGATTTCATTGATGCTCCTCTCTTAAATTATCAGTCATTAATATTTGTTATTCTAGTCATTTATAAACTTTCTTTTCCTTCAGTGCTCTTTCTTTCAAATCTCCCAAACAGTCAAAGTACTTGTGACTTTCATGCTTTGTACAAACTTCTCATTAGAGTTGTGATATCATTAGTTTAGTAGCTGGACTCCGTGCCCAATGGTTTTGAATATCACCCAGCCAATTTATCCATAGATCTAAATCTGGCCACCTGAACTCAATTGCACAAAACCTTCTACTACAGTGACCATAGGGTAGTTGAGTTTTATAGAGATATCCCTCTCCAGGTTGAAGGGTCAGCTTCAACTTAAAATAGGTTTTGAGGTTTCCTTAGGGTTTTTCCCTATAACTAGGGTTTTCCCTGAGTGATAAGAAATCTAATGCTCTTAAGGAACATATTTGTGTCCCCATCTATTAATAAATCCATTTAAGGGTTAGTTGTAACCAAATTTTATTTTAGTATGTTGCTAATTCTTTTTAATGGAGATATTGATGGGAAATTATATTATTTTGCAGACTAAACTGAAAAAGACTAATTCTAAGGATGTTTTACATGGCTATATTACATATGACTTTTATACCTTTCATTTTATTATTTCAAGCAGAGAAAACTAGTTTGACCCAACAAGTCATCAATTGTTGGCAAGATATACATACTATATATTTTTTAAGGGTGGTTCATGGACATTGAGTGGCCGCTACATCCATGGAAAAATCCAAGTAGATCAACCTGAAGGGATCTACCTGCCAACCAACTAGAACGGCCTAACCCTAAGGGTGTTGAGGAGATTTGACCCAGTGACCTCCCAATAGGCGAGGTACTTAGCAATAAGAACTCGACCATTTGAGCTATCCCTTGGGGCTATATACATACTTTATCTTATAAATAAGTGGTGAAATATATTTTGAAAACATTTCATTTATATTAAAATGGTGAATTATATTATGTTCACCTTGGATATGTATTGATATAACAATTGATTGATCCTAAATTAAATGATAAAACCTTAGGTATTTTCATTGATCTCTTTCATTTAAAAATTTAGATTTTCACTTATGATAAAAAAATATTTTTCGAGTGATGTTTTGTGTTGATAATTTTATATGGTTTACTCATCCACTGACTTGGATTTCCTATCCTTTGTGTCAACTTATTGTGATGCCAAATGTCATATGGATTGTTAGTTTACAATGATCATTCATTTCCCATATCTCAAGGTCATTATGGATCTAAGTTGAGCCAATACTTGACACTTGTTGAATTCATTACTAGGGTTTTTCGGTAGGGTTCTCCAAACAACACCATTTCATCTACTTCTCATTATGTCCTGAAGGCTCTGCAACCTAGTGTTTTGATGTTTGGTCTGTTGTGTTTTGTGGAGCCCTATTTCACTTCGAAATTTAGCCATTTCTCCACAACATGCCGCCTGTAGTGTGAAATAATCTCAATGGGGAAAACTCGTTGAGGCCATGATGAATGTCTAGCCCTATTCTGCCAAGTTGGCTAGTTGGACTTTTTACTATTTTTTAGGGGAAAAGTATTAATGTTGTAAAATCCTTTACCGCCTCTTTTAATGGGAAGAAATGCCATGTGGGCAACCTAGAAATAAACATCAATCTAGAATTCGTAGTAGAAACCATGCACCTTCCTCTTGAAGGCGAATGTTGGTTTGAGAATGTCAAAGTCTAGAATGTTCCATGGAGGAAGATCCTTGCTAGCAAGGACTGTGAGTACCATGTCAAAGGTATGCCAGTCTCGTATTTAAAGCCCACATGGAGTGATTTGTTGCACTTAATTTGTCAATATATAACCTATACAGGGTGGTATAACCTACTGTGTATGTATCATATCATGATTTTGATGGTTTTCTTAGGTCGTAAGTTAAACTTTCCCTACTTTTTAATTAAGAGCATAATGAAAATGTCTCAGACCTATCAATCTGATCGCAAGAACCATAAAATGTCCTTTTTCCACCATATTTTGATTTTTATACTAGTTAAACATCATTTGGCTCAATTAGGTGATAATTGGGATTCATTTATTTCTCGTAATGGTTATGATAAGCCTCTATCATTTAGATCCACTCAGTCTTCTACAACAATGGCCCCTAACCCCTCCCTTATCGGTTCAAATCCATCACTTATTAACGAATTCTTACATGCTAAGTGTGAGGGATCCATCTGGTCATTAGATTTAGCTCTTCTCGATGATAGTCAAGCTGAATTCTCGAAAATCTTAACTTCCCTTCGTGTTACCAAAAGTGTGGAGAAAGCGCATGATTTGAAACCCTCTACATAATCTCCTCGTTCTAAACCAAGGTCTTCCCAATATGCACAAGAACAAAAAATTGGTCAATCATTGGAAAATAAATAGGCCATGGTCAAGGAAAATGAAATTAAAAGGATAATTGCTTGATCCAAAAGGAATAGGCACAAAATCCCCCCATATAAATGTTCCCTTGGTTGATTTGGAAACTAATCTTGAGGCATTGTTGAAAAAAACAAGCCCCAATCTTAGGGAGCTCCTCATTATCATGGTGAGGCAACCTATTGTGATAATTCTTCCTTGGGAACTCATTTGAATTAACTCATTACCAATATGTATTGGCAATAGCAATACATGGTTACTATTCCTCGTTTGGAATATCGAATAAACCAATTAATCTATGAAAATAATCAACTGAGAGTCCCACTACAAGCAAACAAAAAATCAAAAGAACAAAATTCACCCAAATTTGAGGGTAAAACCCAATCAAAGAACACCAACATCATGATTAAATCTTCGAATCTCAAAGTCACTGTTTCTTCAGAATTAGAATGATCAAATGTAGATAAATAGTGATTTTTTTTATCTATAAGTGTGAAGTGTTTCAATTATGTTTTTGTTTTAGTTGTTCCTTATATTTTTGAATAAAAGGTTGTTATAGAATCAAAGATTTTGTAGCAGCCTCATTTTAGTACGATTATCAAATCGTTTAATTTTAGTTTGTGTTTGTGATAAGTCTTCCACATATTCAAGATAGTGATCTTGAACATCACGACCTAAGATACTCTCGACCACAATGTTCCTGGTCTTAGTTATGTATGGAAATTATACCTATCATCTATCTTATTTCAACTTTGTCATTCGACCAAGAGGCCTATAAAACAAAAATTTTCTTTTGTTTTTGTAATTGAATGTTAAAGACAATTTTAGTATTATTGTGATGTCGAAAGGTTGAGGACTATGTATATATACCCTTGATTTTGATAAGTAGAAAAGAAAGGGAGGAGTTTGGACAAGGAAATGTTGGTTAGATTGTTATTGTTGACTATTATTAATACAAGTTTATCAGCTTGATTACATTTAGGCTAGTTCTCTCACTTTTGCATTCCATTGTTGTGTTTAATATCTTCTTAATTATCTTGTTATTTATTTTCGAGAGCTAGAGGATAAAAGTCACTTGTTTGATGATTTTATTTCTTAAGAAAATGATTGTTCATATTGCATTTCTTTGTTGATAAACATTACTTAAGTTTGTAATTTTTTCTATCATTAGTATCCTTCTCTAGTGACCCGTGTCCAGAGAGTGGTATTGATCTTAACATTTGTTCGATCTCATTTTTGTGAGTGTACTCTAGATGTTCAAGTTGACAAAAAATGTCATTTCTTGTTTAGAAATTGAGTTAATGTTGTGCCTATAGATGATTGTCTTATTCATATTATTACTTTAGCTGATGGTTTATTGAATTTTCTCATAAGCCAATGATTAAAGTATATAAATTTTAAAGAGATCATTACACTTGTCCCTTTTATTTGTCTTGGCCAAGAAATAGTTATTATTATATATTAGATAGTCTTTGCATTTGTTCTTGATGTAAAATATTAATGTAAACATAGTTGATCTGTGTTTGTCTATGAGAATATGGAATATGTATCTTATAGTTACATGTTCCTTCATTATTTGCATTAAGAAATAGTTTTAATTTAATTTGTAGTTGCATGTAGAAATACAATTTGATTTTTATTTCATAAATATATTTTGCAAATTTTATCGACAATGCATCTTTCTTTTGAGCCATTTACACTATGTTTTGGCCTATTTTATTTGTTATAACATAATTATGTACATTTATATTACAACTTGATTTTGTAGCAGACTTATCATGTTATTTTTCTTAATTATAATTTCTAAATGAAATATACAAATTAGAATTACTTAGCATATCGTAGTCCATTAATAGTGAAACATTTAGCCTTTTTATTTCATACTCATATCAAGTTTAGGTTGTTTGATTTTCCTCTATCGAACCTAATTGTTAGAAAATTATATATTACAGAGCAATGGAACACATAAAATATATTGCAGAAATATAAACACAAAAAACACATAAAGAAAGAGAGACACAGATATACGTGGTTCACCCAATTTGGGCTAAGTCCATGGAGAAACAACTAGTCCTTCCTTTCATATTATCCATCAAGAGGAAGAGATACAACCTAAGACAGATCCATTGTAATGCCCTCTTCTCTCTTACAAAATCTCCTCTCTCTTGCTCACTCAGAATACAGTTATACATAGTCGCAATACAATTCCCTCATATATTATAGGGAGGGGTTGCCTTCTAGGGCAAAAAATCCTAAATTAAACATAATTTCTACCATTAGATTTGCATCTAATAAACGGCCCCCCCTCTTGGACCCCCCTGGAGGGGCACATTTATGGCAGTGTTGCCACCACATTATGAACTGGGGTCAAATGCAGTGATACCTTTGAATAAAGAAGATAATCAGGCTCCACACCCAAATCTACTTATAATTTATTTTAATCATAATTTAGTGTAGAATTAGTTTTATATTAGTATAGGATAATATTAGTTTAGATAAAGATCAGTTTTTTCCAAGGCCAACGAAGCCTATAAACCCATCGAGGGTGGTCATACCAAATAGCTTAGGTTATTAAAGAGCCTTGGTCGGGGCTCTTCCTCCCTTACTTAGGTGTACAACCCCTACATCAACACAATGTTATGAGAGGATTGTTGTGTATGCAGAGATTGCATTTGTCACATGCATGTTTATGTTGTTCGAATATGAATTGATGATTTGTTTGAAGGTTTACATTATGGGTGCTTGTTATCATTGCATATTTTTTGATGTTGTGAGAGGTTTTTTCATATTGTTGGTTGGTTATTAGTGTTGATGCATATATTGGCCTAGTGAGGCTTGATGATTGATCTATCTTAGATGCGAACTTGATGAGCAATGGTTAGAGATTATTTTAGGTAGAGAATTTGATGCTACTAGGGTTTATCATAGATTTGATCATGTTCATAAGTGTTTGTTATTAATGAGTTTTGGTGTTTCTATGAATATGGTGTTAAGGTTTGATCTCATGGATAAGTAAAGAGTATGGTTTAGTATATTGTTGGTTAGAGTCATTGAGTGCATAGTTGTTGCCAATATTTGATAGCATTGATGTATATGGCAAAGCTATGGTTTGATGTCTATTGAGTAGATTTGATTGTTAATCAAAGATTTATTGTAGAGAGATTTTGGTATCATGTTATTCAAATTGAGCATAATATTATATGTGGGTTTGGTTTTAAAATTAGATTAAATGTGGTCTACAAGATTTGGATTTTTTATAAGTGAATCCAGTGTGAAAGATTTTGAAATGAGGTCCAAAAAGGGTTTGAGGGTTGGAGCCTTAAGTAAGGGAGAGGTAATTTCCTTCTAGTGGTGGCCTGATAACTTGATCAAGGAGCGATAGCTTCCTTCTAGTGGTGGTCGAAGAACTTGATCAGGGAGTGGTAGCTAGAGAAACAATATGAGGTGGTAGCCTCTAGCAGCTGTGAGCCTTCACACTTGTAGAATCTTACGCCTGTGTAAGATGTAAAAGAAGTTTTTATTTATAATAATAATAAGAAGATAGAGATAAAAACAATGATGGTTTTCCTAGTTGGGTTTTTCACCTAATATCTAGTGTTCCTATGTTATGATGTGTATTCTAACTTGTTGATGTGTTGCAATCTTATGGTTCACATGTCTTCATGATTAAATTTTTCTCATGATCTACTGTCATAATGTGTTATTAGTTAAATGATGGTTTAGTTAAAATTTCAAATAAAAGTACTAACTAGGTAAAACTTGATCCAACATGAATTATTGATTCACCCTCCAGCCCGAGTATTTCAAACAATTGGAATCAGTTAAATAGTTGGAAGGACATTTAAGGGATCATGGAAAGGAAGCACTAGAAGAATGCATCTCAAAGGAAGAATTAAATTCAAGAAAATTTGACAGTATAAGCAATACATCTCATGCAGTGGTAGTATCTGCAATTGTCGATCAGGGACAATCAGTAGCCTAACAAGTAATGTCAGAAACTATGGATAATCAAGGTATGCTTCTGCTCAATGATGAAAATTATCAGAATGGAAAGAAAGGATGAAGTCTAGGTTAATATCCATTGGATATGATTTTTGGCATTTAGTAATTAATGGTTATACTAAAAATCCCCCTTTAGGTCAAGAATGACAAAAAAATCATTAGACAATAAATAAAATCTATTGTGGCATACATGATTCGGAACTTAAGAAATTTCTACACTATGAATATTCAAAGGATGTATGGGATAACTTGTAGGTCATCCATGAAGCAGAAATTATTGAAAGTAACATAGTTAAGAAAGAAGTCCATTCATTAGGTAAGATGATAAGTAACCTTGCTTTCGAAACATTCAATGTAGTTGAAGAAGAAACTTGTAGCCTATTAGAAAATGAGTATGGACATGAAATAACTTCCATCATATCATATGGAGTTACATATTCAAAAGAAGAAATGTTAGATCATGAATTCAATCTTAGAATAAAACTGTTTCTGCATTGAAAATGATTGACAGACTCGAGGAATAATTGCAGGTATATGAAAATAGGGATCAAGATAAATCAGAAGACACTGCACTAGTAACTAAACATCTTAAAGAAAGGAGAATACATTATGAAATACTTGAAGCCGATATTATCTCTCTAAAGTCTGATATAGAAATTCAAATGAACGAAATAAAGAGCTACTTTAGGTATTTGAAGAAAAAGGAAATGGGTAAAGAGGAAATTTTTGATTTAAAAACCCGAATGGAAGAGGTAAGAAAAGTTTAAGCAATAAAAAATTAGTTAAAAGAAAAAGGGGATGATTGTGAGAAATTAGAAATAGAGGTAATCTCATTAAGAAGTAAATTATCATAAAAGGACAAACAATTGAGATTTCAAGACCATATCAAGACGTTGGACAATATTCTTAGCATTCAAATGTCTACCTCCATTAAATCAGGCCTTGGTTTTCATGAAACAATAAAGGGAGAATCCATATCATAGGCATGTGGAAGTTGTCTCAAAGACAACAAAGAAAATCTGAAAACCTTGGTAAAGAATCCATTAGGCAAAAAAACCAACAACAAAGGAAATTGATTCTTCAAAGAAAATCATTTGCTCCTAGGAATGAGTGTGGAAAAAATGAAGACATCCAAATAAGTAATAACAATTCATTCTCTCCCTTTATTTGATGATTTTAAGTGTTTTATCTGTCATAAATTCAAGCATATTGCAGCGAATTGCATAAGCAGATTATTCATACCTTAAGTAAACAACCTCCCAAAAATAAGATAATCAGTTCCCAAGTATTCAAATTTATTTCAAGGCTATTGTTTTACATTCATGTTTTTTGTTCATAAGGCTATAGTTGTCAATCACATAATAACAAAAGGAACATGAAGTAGAAGTACTATGATTCCTTTGTCCCCTTTTCTAGTCACATAAGGTGTTATACATGCAATAAATTTGGACATGTGGAAAAATAATACAGGAGCAAGTTAATACGTACAACCTATCCAAGACAATAAATTAAACAAGAATTCATTTATCAAGAGACCTGGAGAAGAAGCCCCTATCAATAGTCATATTATCAAGATAAGGGAAAAACAACATGTGAAGTGTGGCCTTGCACTATGTGCATTTGAAGTAGATGATCATTGGTACATAGATAGTGGATGTTCTCATCACATGCCTAGAAACAAGAACAAATTTATCTCTCTCAAGAAAACTAAAAGGTGGTGGTGTTATTCATGGAAATACTCCACAAGAAAAGGTGCTAGGAAAAGGAAGAGAAGATCTTGATGTTAAGAACACAAAAGCAGATAATGTATTGTTGGTTGAAGGGTTGAAGTTGAACATCTTGAATGTGGGTCAAATGACTAACACAGGACATGTATTTTTATTTAAATTAATATGATGCAAAATTATAGAAGAAGGCACTAGAAAGATAACAGCAAAATGGGTCAGAAATTCACATAAGGTATACATGTTGAAGGAAAATCTAGGTAGAAATAAGAGATTGAAGTCAATCTCCTCCACTTCAAATTCAGAGTAGGAGACGTAAGTCCCTGCCACAGTTTATTAATACTAGATGGATATTCATTGATAACTGTTAGAAATATTGAGAGGGGGAGAGGTGAATCAATATTTTATTTCATTTATTCCTTAATTTCATATTCATAATTTTGTATGTGATTTCTATTTAATCAACACGTGTATGTACATGTTCTTTATGAACATAAGTAGCATATATGCAGATTACTTGATTTTAAAAATTATCTAAATCATTATATCATTAGCCATTCATTATGCATTAAACATGAGTAGTAAAGTGTAGATAAATCATAACACATAATCAACACATCAACACAAAGGGACACCGAAATTTTTAGGTGGAAATTTGGGAGAAAACCATTGTTGTTGTCGTCTTTGTATTCTTTCTTATTATAAAGAAAATATTCATTGCATATTGTAATGGCGTAGAATCTTACCAGTACGTAGGATCTTACCTATAGGAGGTTACAACCTTCAGTTTCTCTAGCTCTGACTCAAAGGAAGCTACTACTACCTGCTCAATCTTACCATCTCCTACCTAAAGGAAGCTCATACTCCCTCAACAATTTTATTGGCTACTACTAGAAGGAAGATCCTACTCCCTTACTAAAGGATCCAACCCTCGACACCTCTATGGACCACGTTTCATGATTTTTATACTGGATCCACCTATGTCAAATACACATAAAAAATATGTAGGCCACCTTTCATCAAATTTTCAAACTAGACCATCACCCAAAAATATGCACAAACATTGAATACCAATAACCTCTCTGAAAAAAACATTGAATAACAAAATACTAAAAAACCAATACCCTTCTGCAACCAATTCACTAACCAAATCAAGCCAAATCTCAACAACATTGATGAAATATCATTGTTAGGAGAAAACTCAAAGTAATCATCATAAAAACAACAACATTATTCACATTAGATATGTAAACTTTTTTCATTTGTCCTATACCCAATCCCTACAACAAACTTTGTCATGCATAACTCTGTCCATACTCAAATCAGAATATATACAAGGCTATAATTAAGAATGTATGCATCTATACATGCCTTTTAGGCATAATACCTACGTACAGATCTCAAATCACTAGATACCATAGCCAAGTCATTCTTTCAGTTCAAAGAAAACTTCATCTATCATCATCATATACATCAATCAGCAGCAAGACAACATCCAACAACCCAGATCAAGTAATAATATTAAAATCTTGTTAACTCAGAATGTATGTGAAACTGTTATAGGGCAGATCTACGTATGTACACGATAATAAGGAATAGAGCCAACGTACATATCTTAGAACATTAATCTGCAAACACAATATTTTATGTCTACAACATTCACACCCAAATCATATCTATGCATATAATATTCATTCAACTCACAATATGCTAAACTATGTATATTCATCATTTCATTTGTTAGAAACTTAAAATATTAAAAGATAGATTCATTTTCCAACAATTACAACTGCAATAAGCAAATCAAGCAAGCATTTTCCAATACATCTTCATATCTCTCGTATCTAAGCCTCCTCTTTGTTCCCTAGTGCACACATATTCCAAACTAAATCACATAAATACTTCATCAAAATTTCATACACAACTACTTGATCTCCTTCTCCTTTTATAACCTTGTTTCCTTGCCAATACTAGAATAAATTCCCTTGGGTTTGTTGTTGGTAATTGTTGACAAGATCAAATAGACATTGTCGACACAAAACTGTGGGACATTACCATGGGAAATGCTCATGGTTTTTTATTTTCCATGCACAGGGTCATGTATTCGACTCTTGTTCATAAAACCTATGTATTTAGGTGAATTTTGCTTCAGATAATTAGAATATTCTTTTTAAACTTCACATTTATGATGCATTTTGTCACCAAGTTTCCAATACTCTTCCTGATCCTCTTCAATACTTGAACAAACATTCATGTCATCTGCAATAGTTAATCAAATCTATGTGATCATCAAGAACAACACATGTTGACATCAAGGACAACACATTTGACATCCATCTTGACATCATATTATATCTAGGTTGACATTAAGGACAACATATTAGTGATAATGCCAATAATGTCCCATTTTGGACTTAATGGTGACCTCCTATAAAACACAAAGTCTTCTCTTCCCCTTTGATGTCAAGGGTAAAGGGCAAAACCAATTTGAAAGAAGTACTCCCCTTGAAGTGCTCAACACTATAAATATGATATGCTAATGTGAAACAAAGAACTCTACTGCAAGATATGAAATGACTTCTTATACTAACCATGCTCCCCATAAGCCTATATTGTACCTTCTAGAGATATGTAATTTAAGTACAAGGCTTTATGAAGTAAATGCATGGCTATCCATAACTAAATATGGCCCCTCCAAGTTTACATCAATCACCCAAAGCAATAGGGCTATGGCATGATCCTTAGCCCTTACATGACTGAATTTTATAGTGTTTGCGACATAGGTCGCCTCTTGACCAATACACCAGAGGATTAGACAATGATGATACATGATCATCAATACATGACATCCATCAACAATATATTACTATAGAAAAGAGACTCATAAACATCATAGGTTAATCTCCAACATCACATGCCATCAAGTATAGAATAAGACTGATCAGTAGCATATTGAATATCAACAATGACATAGTAACAACAACATATATATCTTCTAGCAGTAAGAAATGCATGTAAGAAGACTAATCAAAGCAACAATAAACATGATATCATAAAAAAACCATAATGCCAACAATGAACCATTTGAAGCATAGAAGATGCCCCCCCCCCAAACCTTTATCAACTCTTCATCACTCATCAATGAAGATATCAACATGAAATGCATCAAAGAACCAGATCAATAGTAGTAATAAGATTTTGCATGGATCAACACATCTAAACATAAGATATTCATCATCAAAAGTTTATACTAAACCAATGTCAGAACCAGAATTCCAAAACTGAACTAATGGAAGCATATGAGAAACCCCCTTGAATTTGTGCCACTTCTTTATCACCAAAGAAATGTAGAAATTAATGTGTAGATTCAATACTACCGATGAAATTTACTAAATCACAAGACTTGAAGCTATTCTACTCATCTGCAGAAGTTAATTCACTATCTAAAAAACATGCAAAAGGAATCATAGACATGCAAAAGGAAACATCACACATGCACAAAGATTTATCTAGGGGAAAGCAACTGCTCAGAACCCCTTACTATTTGTATTGCATTAATCAAAGAATCTGGATTAATACAATATTATTTCTCAAGCTTGAGCACAATCTGCACCTGTATCTTTTGTCCCTTGCATGACTGAATGAACTTGGCCAATACTTAGCCAATTTTCAAGCCATCCAAACTCCTAGTTCCTTATGTTGTTCCTTAAGGAATTAGGCCCCTATTAATTAGGAAAATCCCTCATCTAGATTGCCCAATTATTCTAGGCCTTCTTCTGACTACATGCACCACCTGTACACTTCGAAATAGTCTACAACTAATAGTACACTTCCTTGGAATCTCCATCTCAACTGGGTTACTCGAATTCTTTGCATGCATGAGCTAATTTAAGATGATTGATCAGTTATCCGGATGATCACTGAGTGTGGTTGAAGTTCCAATTCAACAACTTGACCTTCCACTAGTTCCTCCAACAGTTAGAGCTATTTTAACTAACCATAACTCAATTTAACTTAATTAAATTGCTACAACTAAAATTAACTCAACCTAGGCTCCTAAAATTTAGGAACCCACTGCACACAACTGAACTTCATACCCCTAACTCGAATTAACTGAGCTAGACTCCTATTTTTAAGTAATCACCTCAAGAAAACTGAACTTCAACCCATTAACTCGAATTGAGTATTCTTAACTGAGTGACAAGAGCCATGTCACCTCAGTTAACTCCTCCAAGTTGTCTTCTGATGTGAAATTTAGAATTTCCTCAATTTAATTAATGAAAAAATCAAATTGAGACTTTTCTTGCTGCATTTTCAACACTCCCTCTCAGCAAGAAAGGGATTCTCAACTACCCCGATCTAGCACCTTTGGAATGTAATGCATGCAACATCTCTCACTATTGTTTCTGCTCCTACAACACCTACAACCGAGAAGCATCCAAAAAAGTATTGAATCAACTGTGTGTGCAACTCTCTACTGGGAAAACTATGTTGTTGTTGATTCTACTACTGAACCTCCTACTCTGCTATCAACGCTGCTCTATACTCCTTAATATTTGATTGAAATTGATCCTCCTACTACTAAATACTATGGACCCCCGTAGCAAAGTAATGATCCATGAGGAGAACACCTCAATGGAACCTGCCAAAATTTTTGCAACTCTTGAACTAGGGCTTCACATTGCCTCACCTCACACCTAGAGGTATGGTTGCAAGTGCTCCCTCTTCCCACTGGGTACGAACTCTTCCCCTGTTGGATTTCTTTGCTTGAGTGGATGTCTCAACTCTTTCCCTTTTTTCTTCTCTATTTGTGGTTGCTTCACAAATCCCTGAGTCTTCTTCTGAGGTTGCATGTTGAGAGGTATAACATGCTCCCTCTCAACCATCAAATCTCTAGTCGTTGCCTTGATCCTTAAGGCTTTGCATGCATCTTATGCCTCAAGTGCATACATTTTCTTGACTCAAACCTCGATATGCTTCTCCTATCCCGTGGATGTGTCTCAGGAATGCCTTTCCTTCGCTGAAGATCACATCGTAATCATTGTCTTCCAAAACTGTAATGGAGACAGGATTCTTATTTAGACCTGAAACAAACATCACATCCATGAGTCTAAGAGGGGAGCCTGACTCGCTCTAAAATGTGATTGTACCAATCCCGATCATGTTGTACCATCCTTCGTCTTCAAACTCAATGTTCAACAAGAGATATTTCTCCTCCAAGTCATTAAGAAACTCTTTATTCCCCGTTATATGGTACAAGGCATCACTGTCGACATACCACACAGTTCCCATCATTGTGGTAGTCATGCATGTAATGAGAGTAAAATGAAGCTTGGACTGTGAAGCCAAAGCTTTGCATATTGTTTCTACTATAGGCTTATTCTTACTTTCCTTCTTCTATGGACACTTCATGGCATGACAGTGAAAGCACTTAATTTTGGACAAGTCTTTCTACTTTCCCTCTTTAATAGAATCAACCTCACCTTGGCACTTCTTTCCCTTAGCCTTCATTGCTTTGCTAACTAATACAAAGTCCTCTTCCTATTCTTTGGATGAGGTCCCATCACCAGTACTTTGCCTTATTGCCTCCTGTGTCAGGTCAGACCGTAAGCACTCCCATCTTGGTGGTTTTTCTCTATCATTTATCAAATATTGATAGCTACGCTAGCTCTTGGGAAGGCCCAAAAGAGCTAGAGCTACTAGGTCTTCTTCAAGGAAATTAACAACGACCCCACCAAGTTCATCACAACATTGTGGTCGGGTACTTTGGAATTGGGTCATTCTTTTGCATATTGATACTTTGAAGCTTTTGCTTGAGTGCCAACTTCCTATGGTCACTATTTTTCTTGAACAACTCAATCAATGTTTTCCACATTGCAAACAGAGTCTCTTTTCCGTGGAGATTCGAGATAATATGTTCCTGAACTCCCTCCAAAATGATTCTCCTCGCTTTTGCCACATACTTCTTCCACTAAGCAAGATTCTGGGCATCAGATGCTTTGGGTTTTTCTACATCTATCTTGATGTATTCTAGTAGCCCATTATCATCCAATACTACCTCCATGCAGTCCTTCCATGAATTTTTTTTTGAGATTCTTTCCAAGGCATACTTGAGCCTGAGTCCATTGAAAGACATCTTCTCAATCCTAAAGAAAAATTGCAACACTGATCTTCAAATTCGAATCTCCTGCAATGACAACTTCGAAATCTCTACTCTATAGTGATTCCAGCTATGATGCCATGTAGAAATTAATGTGTAGATTTAATACTACTCATGAAATTTACTAAATCACAAGACTTGAAGCTACTCTACTCATCTGCAAAAGTTAATTCTGTTAAAGATAGCAACAAGGAATCTTAATTTAATTTGTCCTTGAATTAAATCGAAGTTCTATTCTCATAGCAACTTGTAATAGTTAACTAAGTTAAAATGACTTAGTTGGCTCAATAAATCCAAGTTGGAAGACTATCTAGAGTCATGTAGAGTGGTACCTGAATGTTAGGGGTCCAAGTTGAGTTATTTTGAGTTGCAATTAATTAACCTTGTCTAACTGAGTTAAAGTCAGTTAAACTAGTTCAATCAATTGGAGGAACTAGTAGGAGGTCTAGTAGTGGGAATCAGCTTCAGTGCAGCTTCACTGCTCCACCAGTTAACTAAATTTTCACTCATAAATAACTCATGCATGTCAGTTTAGAGGAAGACCTAGTTGATATTACATTTCAGAGACAATGTACTATCAGTTGTATAATTTTTTGAGTTGTACAGATGGTGCATGCAATCAATAGAAGGCCTATGATGGATTGCACAGTTATGGATGAGGAATTTCCCAATCAAATATGGGCTAATTCTCTAAGGAATTGCACAAGGAAGTAGGCGCTTGGCAGGAAACATAATTGGCTAAGTGTTGGATTGATCTAGTTTGTGAAGAAGAGAGATAGATTATAATTGTGCAAGAATTGTTTGGGTTGAACAAGCATTGTATTTTCTTCTCAGATCATCTAGTTAATGCAATATATATAGTCAGGGTTTTGAGCAATTGCTTAATCTGAAATGGCGCAGATTAATCATGTTGTGCTGATTCCCCATTCAAAATAAAACCCAATATTCTTATCATTTTCTTTTCAAGTGCTTAAGGATTCAATACTTTTGCTTCATTAACTCATTCCCATGAGAGTTTCTTATGTAAATGTTATAAAAAATTTAACATAAAAACATATGTTGAACAAAAACAAAATAATAGTAATGAACATCAAAATACAACACACAGAAAGCACATGATAAAGGAGTTCACCTCTCCTGGGTTACATCTCCTTGGTCCAACTTCCAATGGCTTGGGCCTCGCTATTATGCTCAAATTACATCAAAATTGTGTTTACAATGCTCAGTTGCCTCTGAAACCTATCTCAATGAGTTCATAATTTCCAAAAATACTATCATTGACTCTTTTTGCACCTAAATTGGATAAGAACTAAAGAATTTATGACTTCTCTAGTTCTCCCACTATTTGTTCCACAAAATGCTCCAAAACCGGCAGAAAACCATATTTCCGCTCTAAAATCCACTAACCAAGCGAGAAATTTGCCACACCATGGGCCATATCCTGTCATCTGTATCATAAATCACAATCTGCGAGTTTTGGCGAGCAGAAGGTCTTGTTTACCCTGCGGAATTTTGTGATTGTGATATTGTGGACCTGTTGGTATATTAAACTGTAGCATAAACAACCATCGCATCTAGGGTCTATCGCATTTCGGAAATAAAACTATGTTGGGGCCAATTCTTGTTACTGCTACGATTGTGATATGTGATTGCATCACATCACAACTCCTAAACTTGCCAAGGTCGAGGCCGATTCTAACCTATTCTCCCCTTCACCGATTATGATTGTGATTTGTGATTGCCTCATGGCATCGCAACCCTGAACTTTCCAGGGGCCGATTTGTAACACCTTTTCTGCCTAAATCTTGTGATTTGTGATATGTGGGAGCCAATGGTGGGCTACCACTTATCTCCTCCTCATTCGCTGAAGACCTCACCACATCATCCCAATCTTGCCATGTAGGCAAGTCGAACCTGAACTTTGACTTGCTCTAACTTCTGCATACGAAATCATATTTGAGTGTCGTTTGAACCTTTAGATTTAGAATGATGAGCTCTTCAAGTTGAAGCTGAGTTTGAGAAGATTCTAACACTTTGATTTTTGAGCAAAATTCTGAGCACTTGATCACTCCTCCCCACTTGAAGCCTTTTGGACCCCAAAAGGATCACTTTCAGTTATTGAACATATGAGGGTATTGTTTCCTCACTTTCCCCACTTCAATCCATTTGGCCTTTGATGGATATGTACCTTTGAGACCCACCCAAAGATAATCAATACTTGCCCTTTTAGTTGTCCTTGTCCTTCTATCAAGTATGCCATCTTTCTGAAGCACATTAAGGAATTCTGGAGAAAAGTCTTCAATTGATTGATTTTTTATACTTTCTCCTTGATATTCAATGAAAGGAGGCTCATACAATCTCAAATTTTCAACATTAACAATGGAATAAATTTGCATATATGAAGGCAAATCAAGCTTGAAAGCATTATTACCAATCTTTTCTAGAATTTTAAATGGACCATAACAAATTGGTTTCAACTTTTTACCCTCATCTTGAAGCCTTTCCTTGCTAATGTATAGCCAAACTTCATTACCTACTTGAAACTAATGATCCACATGATGCTTGTCATGCCTTGCCTTATACTAGCCTTGACTATTTTCTAGTTGTTCTTGAACTGTTTGGTGAATAAATTGAATTTTCTCAATGAATTTCTTTGCTCTTTCTATGTCACTATGTCCATCTATAACAACATCTTTCTGAAAGAGGAAATCCAAAGGTGATTTAGGATAATAACCAAGACATGCCTCAAAAAGCAAAGTTAGAGTAGAGGAGTGTTTTTCTCGGTTGTAAGCATGCTTAATATAATGCAACTATTCATCCCACAACTTAGGATGTTTTCTGCAATATCCTTTTAGAAAATGAATAATTGCCTTGTTAACCACTTCAATTTGACCATCTGTTTACAAATGGAAGGTTGTACTTTTCTTCAACTTGGTGTCCATCAAGTTCCATATACTTGACCAAAAATTCTCAACAAATCAAGAATCACGATCACTTACAATAGAAGTAAGCAATCCAAAATGAACCCATACATTTTGAAAGAAAAGTTGACTTTTTTGTTCAGTTGTAATATGCACATCTTCCTGAACCTGTTCACAACTACATACAAATAATCATGACCTTTCCTTGATAAAGGAATACCTCCTATAAAATCCACAGAAACACTTTCCCATGGTCATGAAGGAATTGGAAGTGGTGTGTACAATCCTAGTTTCCTATTACTAGGCTTACTGACTGCACACAATAAAAAACCTTTGATAAAACATGACACACTTCAAGCATGCGAGACCAGTAAAAATACCTCTGAATATTTTCCACTGTTTTATTTACACCGAAATGTCCAGCAATAAGAGAAATGTGTGCTTCCCTTGTGACATTTACTCTCTCTCCTAGTGGAACACAAAGTTTTCCCAAATGATATAACAGAATATCATGTACATGGTAGTCTAATTCCTCAACTTGGTGGCCTTGACTCAAGTTCAAATATACCTCTTGAAAGTCAACATCTTGTGCATATTGTTCAACACAAATTTCAGACATAACAAAATTATTCTTGAGTAAAATGACTACATTTACAACCGGTCTAGAAAGAATATCAACAAATCTATTATAAATACCTTTCTTATACCTGATTGCCAAGTGGAATTGCTATAAAAATCCCATCCAACGAAAGTGCATTGACTGTTGCAATTTGGTTTGAGATTGCAGATATTTCAGAGGCTAATGACCTGTGTGAATAATGGTTTATTTTCCCATCAAGTAATGCTTCCATTTCTTCGCACTTCGTACCAATGCATAAATCTCTTTATCATACGTAGGATAGTTAATAATAGTTCCATTAAAAATATCAAAATGGAATGAAATGGGCTTACCATGTTGTAAAAAAACTACACTCATGACGTAGTCACTTGCATTTGTTTGTATTACAAATTGTTGCTTCAAATCTAGCAATGCTAAAACTGGGGCTGAACTGATATTTTGTTTCAAAGAATCGAATTATTTTTGTTGTTTGCCTCCCCACTGGAAGACAACCTTCACGTTGGTCAACGCATGTAGTGGAGTTGCTATGGAGGAGAAATTGTAAATGAACTTCCTCTAGTATTGTGCTGCTCCTAAAAAAAATCCTTACTTTTGTAACTGATTTGGATATTGACCAATTCACAATGACTGAAACTTTAGATAGGTCAATCTTCATCTCACCTCCTCCAACTATGTGGCCCAAATTCACTATGGAAGTTTTCCCAAATTCACATTTAGACATCTTCAGAAATAATTGTTCTTTTCTCAAGACATCCAACACTTTCTTAAGATGCTTGACATGCTCTTCTCGTGATTTGCTAAATATCAAAATATCATCTAAATAAACAATTATAAACTCATTAAGAAATGATCTTAAAACATCATTCATAACTCTCATGAGTGTAGTTGGAGCATTGGAAAGACTGAAAGGCATAACCAACCCCTCAAACAATCCCTGTTTGGTTTTAAAAGCAGTCTTCCATATGTCCTCCTCAGTTATTCTTACTTGATGATATCCACCTCTCAAGTCTAATTTAGTGAAATTATTTGCATTTTTCTACTCATCTAGCAAATCATCTATTTTGGGTAGTGGATATTGATTCTTTGTTGTAATCTAATAAACAACTTGATAATATACACAAATGCGCCAGGTTCCATCTTTCTTGGGTACCAATACAATTGGTGAACCACATGGCGAAGTAGAGGGATGAATTACACCTTTATCTAACAATTCCTAGACTTGTTTCTTAATTTCTAAGCTTTCCATAATTGACATTCGATACATACAGATGTTTGAGAGTGGACAGTCCTACTGTAGCAGAATTTCGTACTGAATTCCTCTTTTTGGTGGCAATCGCTTTGTTTCTTAAAACATGTCCCCATATTGATTGACCACATCAACCGATTCAACTTTTAGCTTCACATCACAGCCTGCAAAGGATTCTCCATGTCATTCTTCTGCTTGATCATAAGGAGCACGAGACTCTTGTTAGAATTGACTAGTCGCTTCATTTCCCATGCACTTGCTAAAGAAATATTAAGTTTCTTGTGATGGATTCTCACAATGTACTCCACTCTGTCTTTGAACAAATGATATTTGTTCTCAAATCTGTGGAAAACAAATTTCTTATTATACAAATACGGGATTCCCAACACAATTCCATAAATATCCAATGGCACAACATCTAATTCAACTTCATCAATGAAATTAGCAGTGATTGCAAACCTGAAAACGCATTTCCATGTGACATGAAAATTGGAATCCTTGGTTATCCAACCTGACGGATACAGTTTATGATGAGGCATGGTTTCCAAATTCAGTTTCTTGAACAAATACACAGAAATTAAGTTGGCCTGAGATCCACTGTCAAACAATGTATCAATTTTTGTATGTTTGGAAATAACTAAGATATGGAATAACTCGATTCAATTTTCCTCATTTGAAATGCTGTGGGAATTACTTGATGCATTGGTGCTTGCTACGGATGCCTCTTTGCTTGATTTTTCCATGACTTTTCCCTTGGTGACTGTGGCTGCGATTTTTGTTTCATCTCCTAAGTCTGAACCCAAGTCTTGTTGTGTAGTAGCGTTTTTCCTTTGTTTCCCTTTATTTTTAAATTTCTTTGTTCGTAATTCAGGATGAAGCTTCCAAAAATGTGCTTCATCATGTCCCTCCGTGGAACAATTCTTGCACACGAGTTTCTCCCCTTCTTTCTGAACAGAAGCATTTTTCTTCTGCCTTCCTTTAAATTTCTTCCCTTTTTCACCACTCTGAAATGGCTTCTTCTTACCTTCTTCCTGCATATTTTCACCTCTTGCTTCAAGGTGTGTAGCTTGAACAAAGACCTCATCAAGATTCGTGGGACTAAACATAAGAATGGTATGTCGAAGATAGTTATGCAACCCTCCTATGTATTTCATCAAGGTATCTTGTGACTGTAAGTCTACTCCTAACATAAGATCTCTTCTCCTAAAATCTTGAGTATACTCTTGCACATTTTGACCTTCCAACTATATGAAATTTTGTCTATTCATAATGGCTTTTTGCATATGAGCTAAAGGGTAGAACTATCTTTTTATAGCAGCATGAAATCAGACCAAGTAATAGAGATCTTACCATGTTTTTGGATCTCGTCTTGAGTCCTTTCTTCCCACCATACAAGTGTTTCACCCTCCATTCTCAATGAAGCCAACTTAATTTTGATATCATCCTCTTGAAGGTTCTGAATTCTATAATACACCTCCAACTGACGAATCCAGTTATCCAACTTCTCTACATTAACTTCACCATTGTACATAGGCAACTTGAATTTAAAATCAAGCTTTAGAAAAGGTGATTTACTAGTTCCTTTCGAAGAATGATGATGAGTATGAGTAGTGGTTGTATTAGTGGAAGAGTGTGAAGATGATTTCGAAGAAGAAGATGAAGGAGATGGTGGAGATGGTGGAGGTTTTCCTCCACTCCCATTACCTCCTTTTCCTTTATCTCCTTTTCCATTACATCCTGTTGAAGAGCCTTCTTCATTAGGATGCTTGGAACTTTCTCCTTGCAACCTGCTATTCCTCTCTTCATAGAGGACGTTCACCATCTCTGTCATATCAAAGAAATCATTTCTGAAGGTCTTCTCATCTTCTATCATGATAGATTCTCCTTCATGGGACATGATCTCTGGAGACTCAACTGCAACTTGAGGATGTACTGGTGTTGGAGTCTCAACTGCAACTTCTGCAGCTTGAGAATGTACTGGTGTAAAAGATTTTACAAACCTTGCTATTCTTCCACTTGACCCAACTTCAGGGCTTTCAACCAGCCTTCCTTCACCTCTTTTGAGCTTTAACCTTGTAAGCATGACATAAAATTACAAACAATTAAATCCTTCTTTCACAAAGAAAATCTAGTGAGCAAAAACCAGCGCTGTGATATGAAATTGATATGAAACGAAGCAGATTAGTAATGTTGTGCTAATTCCCCATTCAGAATAAACCCGAGATGCTTATCATTTTCTTTTCAAGTGCTTAAGGATTCAATAATTTTTCTTCATTAACTGATTCCCATGAGAGTTTCTTACGTAAATGTTATAAACAATTTAACATAAAAACGTATTCTAATCAGAAGAAAAATAACAGCAATGAACATCAAAATACAACAGACAACAAGAACATGATATAGGAGTTCATCCCTCCTGGGCTACATCTCCTTGATCCAGCTTCCAATGGCTTGGGCCTCTCTATTATGCTCAAATTACATAAAAAGTGTGTTTACAATGTTCAGATGCCTTTGAAACCTATCTCAATGATTTCAGAATTGCCAAACTACTAGCATTGACTCTTTTTGCACATAAATTGGATAAGAACTGAAGAAGTTATGACTTCTCATAGTTCTCCCACTATTTGTTCCACAAAATGCTCCAAAACTGACACAAAACTACATTTCCACTCCAAAATCTACTAATCGAGCAAGAAATTAGCCGCACTGAGGGCCATATCCTGTCAGCCGTATCGCAAATCGTAAGTGGCAAGCTTTGGTGGGAGGAAGGTCTTGTTTACCCTACGGAATTTTGTGATTACGATATCATGGACCTACTGATATATTAAAATGTAGCATAAACAACCATCATGTTTGGGGTATATCGCATTTTGGAACTCAAACTATGTTGGGGCCGATTCTTGTTGCCGCTACGATTGTGATATGTGATTGCATCACATCACAACTCCTAAATTTGCTAGGGTCGAGGCCGATTCTGGCCTATTGCCCCCTTAACCGATTACGATTTCGATTTACGATTGCCTCATCGCATTGTAACCCTAAACCTGTCGGGGGCCGATTTGTAATACCTTTTCCACCTACGACTTGTGAGTTGCAATATGTGGGGGACAATGATGGTCTGCCACTTAGCACCTCCTCATTCATTGAGGACCTTGCCACATCATCCCAATCCTACCATGTAGGGAAGTCAAATGTGAACTTTGACTTGCTCTAACTTCTACATACGAACTCAAATTTGAGTGTCATTTGCACCATTGGATTAAGAATGACGATCTCTTCAATCTGAAGATGATTTTGAGAATATTCTGACACTTCATTTTTTGAGCATAATTCTGAGCACCTGATCACTTTCCCTAGAAAAATATTGTGTTATGTGTGATTGAAATTCTTCCATTTCTGATTAGTGTTTTCATCGATCAATTTTTGTTTTTGTTGATGAGTAGAGTAGATTCTTGTCTTATGTTTTAGCATATCACGTAACTTGTTGAATCTACAAGTAAAAAATCTACATGATATCGGAGCTAAAGATATTATAGAAGAGGAGAATTTGAGTTTGTTGTGCAGGTGAAATCGAATTTGCAGGTTCATACTTCAGAGTCAGCAGTATGTTATTGTATGGTTTGAGACTTGAGTATGCCCTGGAGGTCATCTCAAATTACATAGCTTGGAAGGACATGATGGACGCAGTGTTGGAAGACAACGGGCTGAAGGAATTCATAGCTCATGATATTCTGAAGCCTCCAACATATGATGCTAAAGATTTGGCTAAATGGAGAAAGTGTGTGGCAAAATCAAGAAGGGTTATTCTAAAGTACTTCACCGAGTTCACTTAAAGTCAGGATGAGCTTGGAAGTGTCTAGATTACTGTTGTAGAATATGATATGGTGAGTCTAGCACTTCTAGGACTTCCCAAGAGTTGGCAAAGTTACCAGGACTCAGTTAATGGGAGGGAGAAGCTACTAGAGTGGGAGAATTTGTGGTCCGACTTGGTACAAGATGAGATTTAGTGGAACACCAGAGATGGATCCTCATCAAAGAATGATTATGAGAAGAATTGTGCCTTAATGGGTAAGGAAAATAAAGGGAAGGGGAAGTCATCCCATTCCAAATCATATTCTTGTCAAGGTGATAAGAAGAAGGACATGTCAAAAATCAAGTATTTTCACTATCATGATCTGGGACACTTTTCCACAAAGTGTCTGCACAAGAAGTCCGATAAGAAACCTTGAGCAGGAGAGTTAGGTGAAGCTCTTTCCTCACATATTGAACTAGATTTTACCCTCATCGCTTGTATGGTGCCATCAATTATGGGTAATGTGTGGTACCTAGACAGTGGAGCTTCATTCCATATGACCGGTAACAAAGAGCTCTTCAGTGACTTGGAGGAGAAGGACCTATAGATGCATACCAAGATGGGTGATGATGGGAGGTATAGTGAAACTGGGACTAGTACAGTTACATTTCAGAGGAAGTTTAGTTCTCCCCTTACCTTGTGAGATGGTATGTATGTTTTGGGTTTGAAGAAGAACTTGGTTTATGTTTTCATGTTAGAGGATAGAGTCTATGATGTGAAATTTAGCAAGGGAAAGGCATTCCTTTGTCACATAGCCACAAGACAGGTGAAGAGGATAGGGATTCGAGTGAAGAACCTTTACAAATTGGAGGTAGAAGACTGCGCTTCTTTGAGCACTAAAGCAGAGAAGGTGCAGAGTCAAGACATTGGTGAGTTGTGGCAGATGATATTGGATAACTTGCATCATGACACTTTGAATATATTGTAGAAAATCTCTATAGGGCTCCCCAAGGGTACACTAGAGCAGAGAGACACATGCAAAGGGCGTACATAGGGGAAGTACACCAAAGCTTCTTTTCATGACAAATATGGTCAAGCACATGTGATCTTTGATCGATTTCACTCAGATGTTTGTGGACCATTCTCAACAGCATCCATGGCCAAGCACAAGTATTATGTTATATTTATTCATGATTTTTCTTGTAAGTGTTGGATTTTCTTCATGTAGAAGAAATATCAAACATTCGCAAAGTTTTGTGATTTAAAGCACTTGTCGAGAAAGATACTGGCAAGAAATTTAAATCTCTCAGAAGCAATAATGGTGGAGAGTATGTATTGAATGAGTTCAAAAACTTATGTGCATCAGAAGGCATTCGATGGGAGTTGATAGCACCTCATAACCCACAATAGAATGCGGTGGCTAAAAGGAAGAATGGGAGTATTATGGGAGCAGCATGGGCAATGTTGCATAATCATGGCCTACCATTACACTTGTGGGTTGAAGCATGCAACACAGCTATTTATTTGCATAACAGAAGCCCTCATCAAATTCTTGGGATGAGTACATCGAAATAGGATTTTTCAGGGAAGAAACCAGATGTGCACACTTTAGGATATTTGGTTCATTAGTATACTGCCATGTTACCAAAGATGCATGGAAACATCTAGAGCCAATAGTAGAGTTGGAGATATTTGTGGGGTACACTTATACACCTCACAACTATCGTGTGTACCTTCCAACCAATAGGATGATAGTTATTTGTAGAGATGTAAAATTCGACAAAGAGAAGGCCATGAGATGTTCCCTTGAGAGGGAGCTTCAACTACATGCAAATGAGGAGCTTTTAGCTCCAAAGGAGGACCCTGAGGATGATGTGGAACAACCACATGCATAAGAGTAGGGAGTAGAAACACCCACTCATGCAGAGTCTTCTAGAGATACAAGAAAGCACACTAGAGAGGATGAAAAGTTATTGCATGATGTTAGAGAGAATGTGGAAGCACCCAAATCACAATGCAAGAAGAGGATTTCACTAGAGAGGTACACTAGCTACATGGCTCTGATGAGCAGGAGTGTAGAGATTGAGCCATCCTCTTTTGAGGAAGCAGTGCAAAAAATAGTTTGAGTTGATGCCATGGTTGAGGAGTATCACTCCATTATCAAGAACAGTGTTTGGGAAGTGGTCTCAAGAGCAGCAAAAAAGTCAGTGGTGAGTTCCAAATGGCTTTACAAGGTAAAGAAAGCAGTTGATGGTAGTGTGGAGAAACACAAGGCTAGGTTTATGGCTAGAGGGTTATCTCGGGTGGAGGGGATTGATTATGATGAGACTTTTTCTCAGGTATCAAGGTACTTATCAAGCATATCCATTCTATCACTTTCAACGTAGATGGGATGGAAGATACATCAAATGGATGTAAATACAACATTCCTCAATGGCATGATTTAGGAAGAGGTGTATATTGAGCATCCTAAATGATTCGAGACCTTCAATAGAGAGTCGCATGTGCACAGACTCAAGTGAGCATTATATTGACTGAAACAAGCACCATGTGCTTAGTACACCAGGATCGATAGCTATTTCACTGGGTTGGGCTTCACCAAAAGTGAAGTAGATGTGAACCTTTACCATATTGCAGTTGAAGGTAAATTATTTATTGTTTTTTGTATGTCGACGATTTGATTCCGATAGGTGATGATAATTTGATCAAGTCTTACAAAGAGGATCTTGCAAGAGAGTTCAAAATGAAGGACTTGGGACTCGTGTACTACTTTTTAGGGATGGAAGTATGGCAAGTAGATGAGGAACAGTTTGTCTCTCAGGGAAAGTATTCCAATGAGATACTGAAGAAGATCCATATGGAGAGAAGTAAACCCATGGAGACTCCTCTAGTTGGTAATTAGAGGAAGGAGGATGCTAATTCTAGTGAAGTAGTGGAGGCTACTATTTATAGGCATCTTGTGGGTTCACTTATGTATTTGGTGAGCACACAACCAAACATCTGTTATGCAACTAACCAACTTAGTCAAGCTATGGTTAATTCAACCAAATTGTATTGGAAGGCAGCCAAACATGTGTTGAGATACATCAGAGGCACCACACAGTTTGGTATTTGGTACACATGGATAGAGGGAGTGAATATTGAAGGCTTCACCAATGCAGATTGGGTAGGGAGTCCATCCGAAAGGAAGAGCACATCAGGTGGGATATTCAGTATTGAGTCAACAACTGTCTCTTGGTACAATAGGAAACAGAGTTCAATTGCACTCAGTTAAGAAAAAGCATAGTACATGTATGCTATTCAAGCAACTTGTCAGGCTATCTGGATGAAGAAGATTCTTGTTGGTTTGTTTGGTCAACAGATGGATCCAACTATGATTTACTATGAAAAGCATAGTTGTATCATCATCTTCGAGATTGTGTGCATAGGAGAATCATGTTGTTAGACTACATTCCCACAGAGGAGTAGGATGCAGATATTTTGAAAAAGGCATTGTCAATATGCAAATTCAAGTTTCACAGGGGCAAGATCGGGGTAGCAGGTAATCCCTTTCTTGTTGAGAGGGAGTGTTAAAAATAGCAACAAGAAATCCTAATTTAATTTTTCCTTGAATTAAATTAGGAATTAAATCGAAATTCTATTCTCATAGAAACTTGTAATAGTTAACTAAGTTAATTTAACTTAGTTGGCTCAAAAAATCCAAGTTGGAAGTCTATCTAGAGTCATGTAGAGTGATTCCTAAATTTTAGGGGTGTAGGTTCAGTTCTTTTGAGTTGTAATTAATTAACTCAGTCTAACTGAGTTAAAGTCAATTAAACTAGTTTAGTCAGTTGGAGGAACTAGAACTAGTAGGAGGTCTAGTAGTGGAGATCAGCTTCAGTGCAGCTTCACTACTCCACTAGTTAACTAAAGATTCATTCATAAATAACTCATGCATGTCAGTTCAAAGGAATACCTGGTCAAGATTAGAGTTCAGGGACAATGTACTATCAGTTGCATAATATTTCGAGTTGTATATATGATCCATGCAATCAATAGAAGGCCTATGATGGATTGCACAGTTATGGATGAGGAATTTCCCAGTTAAATATGGGCTAATTCTCTAAGGAATCACATAAGGAAGTAAGGGCTTGGAAGGTAGCAAAATTGGCTAAGTGTTGGGTTGAACTAGTTTGTGAAACAGAGAGATAGATTGTATTTTTGCAAGTATTGTTTGGGTTGAACAAGCATTGTATTTTCTTCTTATGTCTTCTAGTTAACGCAATATAGATAGTTGGGCTTTTGAGCAGTTGATTTTCCTAGAAAAATATTGAATTATGTATGATTGAAATTCTTCCTTTTCTTCTTAGTGTTTTCATCGATCAATTTTTGGTTTTACTGATGAATAGAGTAGATTCTTGTCTTATGTTTTAGGATATCACATAAGTTGTTGAATTTGCAAGTAAAAAATATACAAATTCACAATCTAAAACAAGAATAATAGACATGCAAAAGGAAACATCACACATGCATAGAGATTTATCTAGGGTAAAGAAACTACTAAAAACCCCTTACTATCTGTATTGCATTAATCAAAGAATCTAGATGAATACAATATGCTTTCTCAAGCTTGAGCACAATGTACACCTGTATCTTCTATCCTCTGCTTTACTAACTGAACCTAGCTGATACTTAGCCAATTTTAAGGCCCTCCAAGATCCTAATTCCTTATGTTGTTCCTTCAGGAATTACGCCCCTATTAATTAGGAAATTCCCTCATCTAGATTATGCAATTCTTCTGGGCCCTTCATCTGACTACATGCACCACTTGTACACATCAAAATAGTCTACAAATACCCTTGGAATTTCCATCTCAACTAGGTAACTCAAATTCTCTACATGCATGAGCTAATTTAGGCTTATTGATTAGTTATTTGGATGATCACTGAGTTCCTCCAACAATTATAACTAGTTTAACTTACCATAACTCAATTTAACTTAATTAAATTGCTACAATTGAAATTAACTTAACCTAGGCTCCTAAAATTTAGAAACCCACTCCACACAACTAAACTTCATCCCTCTAACTTGAATTAACTAAGCTAGACTCCTCATTTTTAGGATTCAACTCAAGCAAACTAAACTTCAACTCATTAACTCGAATTGAGTGGTTTTAACTTAGTGATAAGAGCCATGTCACCTCAGTTAACTCCTCCAAGTTGTCTGCTGATGTGGAATTTCTAATTTACTTAATTTAATGAAGGAAAAAATCAAATTGAGACTTTTCTTGCTGCATTTTCAAAAAGAAAAACATACACGATTGTCTAAATTAATAACCATGTACATATGCGATTGTCCTTCTTAATAAACACATATATAAAATGAAATGTTGACTTTTACTCATAATAAATCAATCACATCTCCCCATGAACATGTCATATATTTTCCTGAACACAACAACTTTAGCAGATTCAACATTAAGAGCATAAATCATCACAAAAATAATAAGCTAGCAACATATGAAATCATCATCAAGGTTGAACTAATGAAATAGAACACATGCATAGCTACCCTTGAGATCATGCACCAATGATCTTGTGGACCTAATTGCCATTAACCTATCATCTGCTCTACATGAATTTATGTAGTCCTTTCAGAATTAAGCATCAAATATAGTAGACTATAGTGGGGACTATCTTCCCCTACTTTGAATCTAAAGAGGAGGAACTGGACTTCTTATTTCTACTTCGATTTTCCTTTACAACATATCATTTGCCTACATTTCTTAATCCTTTTTCTATAAATTTTCCACTGGCTTCTTCTATAATTTTGCATCCAGTTGATGTAAATATAATTACATGCCCTTTATCAGCCATTTGGCCTACACTTGGAATGTTCTGCTTTAGCCCTTCAACCAATACTACATTAGCTACTTATTTATTCATAACATAAATATCGACATTACCCTTTACTAGTAACTTTGCAAGTGCATTATTTCCAAGAATAACCTTACTACTCTTGTTTTTCTTGAGAGATATAAATTTGTTCTTATTTCTAGATGTATGATGAGAGCATCCATTATCTATGTACCATTGGTATATTTCTTCAAATGTGCATAGGGTAAGGCCACACCTTACTTGTTCCTATTCCTTCTACTTAATATGAGGAGTGTTGGTGGATCCATCTTTTTGATCTGATATTTGATCTAAGACAAACAATAAGGTATTATAGACTCATGTGCATGGATGTGCCTATGTTATTTTGTGCAATGGATCAATAAGATTGTGAAATACACAGGCAATGAAGCAGTTAAAGAAAACATAACAGGAAACACATATAAACACAACAAGTTTAATAAGGAGTTCACCCAATGCTCTTGGGCTACGTCTCCCAGTCTAGCCTTCAGTGGTGGCCTCTCTATTATGGTTTCAAAGCAGAGTTTTTTACAATGGTGAGCTCAATTTGAGTCTCACTCAACAGATACAAATCAGCAAGACTGTACTTGGATTCGCCAAGTCTCTGGAGTACACAGACTCTCCTTACTGAATCTTGACCTTGATTGGTCACAATGCTATGAGTCCAATCTGAGACTCATACATGAAAAGAATTACAAAGGAGTGCACTTGAACCTTTCAAGCCTTCTCTGGAGTACACAAACTCTCTGACTCTCTCTAGCTCTATCTTAACTCTGGCTCGATGCTACCTTTGCTTCTGCAGGTCAACTCAACTTTTTCTCTCTGCTTTCGGCTTACTACCTACTACTCTCTCTTCTTCTTACTTACTCTTTGTCAGTTTGTGGCTTTAAAGCCAGTGTGATTCCTGGCTATTCATTTCCTCTTCCCAACTTTCCGGTTCTCCTGCCTTTGTCCATTTGAATCCCTTTGTCCTGTGTAATCAGTCACTATATAACACTTCATAGGGAGGTGGCCACTTATTTCATAACGGATGAGTGTCAGTTCTCTTGGACATATTTGAAACGATATTTTTTTCCATTAACTCCAAGAATACCCATGAAACGTGACCTTCTACCAACGCATCGTCCATATCAGACTTCAAATCCTATACAACTTTTCCTGTTGACCCCATCAAATCTGGTCATCCATCGAAACACGTCTCCGCCGTTGATATGGGGGTCCTAGATCCTGCGGTCATCATTCATATCGGGCGGCTAAGTAGCATGATGTTTACTCGTTCGATGTGAATGGTTTTCTCTTGCTTCTGCGGGACGCATGGCACTTGCCATATGGCATCGAGCAAGACTTGATTGAAACCACTTGCCGCTTGTAGCCCCTCCGATATTCTATGGGTTTTGTGGAATTCCACTTTCACAGAATTAGAACGATATTTGTTGCATTTTATAACATTTTGGGTCCAGGTACTTGCGGTCTTTCCTTCTCTGATGGGTTTGTCCTGTGATATTTTTATTAGCGACTTGTTGCTAACCGCATATCAGAAACTACCCCTGTTTCTCAAAATAGGCTCTATCTTTTCTAATTTGTGATAGTGCACATTACCATGGGCCGATGGTCTGCACGCTTGACCGGCGGTCCTCATTGCTCTGCGCTGATCACAAATTGCAACTATTATGAGGATATCTCCGATAAGCTTGATCTTTATAATACTTTTACTCCTTGACATGATTTTTAAAGAGTTCATGAAAACTTAGAGAGTGTTCTAGGATCCAATTTGGATCACGTCCTTCCCACTGGAAAAGCTTTTGGACCACCAAAAGTTGGTTTTTTTTTAAGCATCAATCAAGTGAGGATATAGATTCCCCGCTTGCCCAATTTCTATCCATCTTGCACTGCTTGGTTTTGAACCTTTGAGTCCAATTCTAAGGTACTCAACATCCCCTCTGCGCATAATTCTCACCTTCTTGTCCAGAATTGTATCTTCTTGCAACTCATTGAGATATTCAAGCAACAGGTCATCAATAAAAGGAAATTGAATCCGCTCTTCAAGATCTTCAATCAATGAAGGTTCAAACAATCTCAAGCTTTCTGCATTAACTACTGAATAGATGTGCATGTAAGCTGGCAAATCAAGGCGAAAAGCGTTTTCACCAATTTTCTCACGTATCCTGAAAGGTCCATACCTTATTGGCTTCAGCTTCTTACCTTCACCTTGCATTTTTTCTTTACTGATATATAGCCAGACTTGATCACCAATTTTGAAACCATGCTCAGTTCGATGCTTATCATGCATTGCCTTATACTGGGCTCGGCCCTTTTCCAGCTATTCCTGTACTGCCCAGTGAATCTCTTGAATTTGTTCAATGAACTTGGTTTCTTTTTCCACATCACCGTGTCCATCAACCGCTATATCTTTACCAAAGACAAAATCCAAGGGAGACCTTGGTGTGAAACCGAAACAGGTCTCGAAAAGAGATCTCTGTGTAGAAGAATGTTTAGCCCAGTTGTAAGCATGTTGTGCATAACACAAATGTTCATCCCAAAGCTTGGGATGCTTGCTGCAATAGCCTCTGAGCAACTGGATCACTGTCTGGTTGACAACCTCTATTTGGCCATCTGTTTGCGAATGAAAGGTTGTGCTCTTCTTCAGTCTGGTGTCCATCAATTCCCACATACTCCAGCAAAATTTCCCAACAAATTGGGAATCTTGATCAGATACAATGGAAGTGGGTAATCTAAAATGAACCCATACATGCTGGAGGAATAACTTTGTTGTTTGTTCAGCTGTAATTTGTTTGTTACAAGATATTAAAATGCACATTTTGTTGAACCTATCCACAACAACATATAAGTAGTCATGACCTTTTCTAGATTTAGGAAAACCCCCAATGAAGTCCATGGAAACACATTCCCAATGATGAGAAGGAACTGGTAGTGGAGTGTACAAGCCTAGTTTTCTATTGTTGGGCTTTCTTTTGGCACACATGGTACACCCTCTTACATATCTAGAAATTGTTTCATGTAGTTTTGGCCAATAACCAAATCTTTGTAGCTATGCAACTATTTTACTTACACCAAAGTGACCTGATATTAGAGAAGTGTGTGCTTCTTGAATTATCTTTACTCTTTCGGTTTGAGGAATGCATAACTTTCCAAAATGATACAAGAGTTGGTCCTTAACATGATAATCCAATTCTTCTACTTGTTTGCCATGACTTAAAGTTGCATATACATCTTTAAAGTCTATATCTTGAGCATATTGTTCAATGTTGCTTTCATGCATTACTAAGTTATGCTTAAGTATAGTAGATGCATTTATGATTGGTATGGACAACATATCTGCAACCTTATTGTGTATGCCCTTTTTATATTTGATGACAAGATGAAACTGTTGTAGAAAACCCATCCACCTATAATGTCTTGATTGCTACAACTTAGTTTGTGAGTGTAAATATTGAAGTGGTTGATGATCAATATGTATAACTGTCTCCTTGCCCATTAGATAATCTTTCCACTTTTTCACACTCTTGTACTAATGCATACAATTATTTATCATATGTGGGATAATTAACTACTATAAAATTAAATGTCTCAGAATGATAACATATGGGTTTACGTGTTGCATCAACACTACTCCCATGGCATAGTCACTTGCATCCATTTAAATCTCAAATGGTCTTTGAAGATCGAGAAGTGCTAGTATTGGTGCTGTACTAATCTTTTCTTTTAAGGTGTCGAAGGCTTTCTGCTATTTGCCTCCCCACGGAAACACCCTATTCAATCCTATTAAAGCATTTAAGGGAGCTGCAATCAAGGAAAAGTTAGCAATAAAATTTCTCCAAAACTATGTTTCTCCTAAGAATCTTTTAACTTCTATAGCAGATTTGGGTTTAGGCCAGTTTATAATGACTACAACCTTAGAGGGATCTATCTTCAATTCACCACCCCCTGCAATATGACCCAAATAATTCAAAGATGTTTTTCCAAATTCACATTTTGATAGCTTAACATAGATACTTTCTCTTTTCAAAACATCTAGAGTCTGCTTTACATTCTTCAAATGTTCTTCCCGTGTTTTACTAAATACAAGAATGCCATCTAGATATACAATGAGAAAATCATCAATAAAAGGCATGAGTACATTATTCATTACTCTCATGAAAGTAGCAGGAGCATTAGTTAAGCCAAAAGGCATAACTAACCACTCATACAGTCCCTGATTTGTTTTGAAAGCAGTCTTCCATGCATCTTGCTCTGCGACTCTGACCTGATGGTAGCCACTATGCAAGTCCAACTTGGAAAAGTAAACAACTTCTTTCAACTGATCTAATAGATCATCTATGTGAGGAAGGGGATAACGGTTTTTGATCGTTATCTTATTCAATGCTTAGTAATCAATGCACATTCTCCATGAGCCATCTTTCTTTCTCACCAAGACAATTGGCGACCCACATGGTGATGTGCTAGGTCTTATGAACCCTTTCTCGAGCAGCTCCTTTACCTGCTTCTTGATTTCTGCATTCTCTAAAGCGGATAACCTGTACATTCCGATGTTAGGCAATGGAGCATCTTGCTGCAAATTAATATCATGTACTATTTCCTTTTTGGGTGGAAGACTTTTAGGTTCTTGAAATAACATATCATATCCTGAAACAACTTTTTCTAAATCAGCTTGCTGTTTAGCATCACAACCTTCAAATACATTGGTTTTATCAGGTTTCTTTTCCTTTACAACCATCAATAAAAATTGTTTGCATGAATTTACAGTTCTTTTCATCTGCCCTGAGTTTATGAGAGTATAATTATTCTTGAGCTTATGAGCTCTTACAATATATTCAATTCCATCTTTAACGAGTTGATACTTATTTTCAACTCTATAGAAAATTGCTTTTCTATCATACAATTAAGGACTTTCCAAAAGAATTCCACATATATCCAAGAGAATTACATCTAACTCAACCTCATCTACAAATGATGAACAAATGGCAAACCTAAGTTTACATTGTCTATTCACTTGTAGCTTTGTTTTATCACATAACCAACCCAATGGATATGGCTTCTTGTGAGGTGTGGTTAGTAGTCCCAGTTTCTTTACAATTGCTTCAGAAATTAAGTTTACTTGTGAACCACTATCAAATAAAGTATCAACCTTTTGATGCTTGGAAATAACTCTAATATGTAAAAGCTCATGTCTTCTTCTCTCATTTTCTTCAATATCAATAATTTGTGTAGAATTACTAGTAGATGCTTCAGAATTTTTACCTTTTATACCTATGGCTATGATTGTTGTTTCATCCCATGAGTCTGACCCCAAATCCTTCTGAATAGTTGCAGCAGTCTTCTTCTTTTTTCCATCGTACTTCTTTGGTTTTAGCTCTAGATGCAGAATCCAGTAGTGTTCATTGTCATGACCATCCTTCTTGCAGTGAGTGCACAAAGGTTTGGTCTTTTGTACAACATTTTCCTTCCTCTCTTTCCATTTCTACTTTATCTTTTCCTTTTTCTTACTTGCAGTGGGTTTTGATGATCCCCCAAATTCTGGGTTCACATTCTTGCCCCTAGCCTCTAGATGTGTAGCTTGAACATATACCTCATCTATGATAGTAGGATTAATTGTGAGAATGGTATGTCTCAAATAACTATGTAGACCACCTATATACTTCAGCAGAGTTTTAGGTGAGTCTAAATAAATGCCTAGAATCAAATCTCTCTTTCTAAATTCTTGGGTGTAACTTTATACACTTTTCCCTTTCAATTGGCGAAGAGTTTGCCAACTCATCATAGCTTGTTGCATATAATCTAGTGGATAGAATTGTTTTTTAATTGCAAAAACAAATTCACTCCAGACAGAAAGGATTTTACCTTGCTTCTTCATGTCAGCTTGTGTCTTGCCTTCCCACCATACCAAGGTAGTTTCTCCAAGGTGTAGGCTAGCCAACTAAATCTTACTTCTGTCTGAATCAATGCTCTGCACCCTCCAATACACATCAATCTGTCTAATCCAATTATCCAGCTTTTCTACATTCAACTCTCCATCATATATTGGCAAAACAAATTTAACATCTAATCTAATCAAAGATGTTTTCTTTTTATTTTCAGGGCTATTAGGAGGTGTGGGAAGTTTTTCTTCTTTCCCTTTGCCTTTAGAATGGTCATTGAGGAGAGATTCTTCTGCCCCTTTGTTATGCTAGGAAGTTGAAGAATCTTCACTTCGACCTTTCTTAAATTCTCTATACATTTCCTCTACCATGGCTCTCATAGTCAAGAAACTGTCCATGAACTGAGGGTCTGATTCCAAGGGAATCTCTTCTGACATTTTCCTCCAAGTATGGACTCTACTAATTTTTGGATTAAATTTTGCCAATTCTGCTCCTCTTAGTTTAAGCTTTGATCTAGTTATCATTCACTAACAGTCCAGCACAAGTTTGTCTAACCTTAGCAACTTAAAGCTCTGATACCACTTGATATGATATTTGATCTAAGACAAACAATAAGGTATTACAGACTCATGTGCATGGATGTGCCTATTTTATTTTGTGCAACGGATCGATAAGATTTTGAAATACACAGGCAATGAAGTAGTTAAAGAAAACATAACAGGAAACACATATAAACACAACAAATTTAATAAGGAGTTCACCCAATACTCCTGGGCTACGTCTTCTAGTCTAGCCTTCAGTGGTGGCCTCTCTATTATGGTTTCAAAGCAGATTTTTTACAACGGTGAGCTCAATTTGAGTCACACTCAACATATACAAATCAACAAGACTGTGCTTGGATCCCCCAAGTCTCTGGAGTACACAGACTCTCCTTACGAAATCTTGACCTTGATTGGTCACAATGGTATGAGTCCAATCTGAGACTCATACATGACAAGCATTACAAAGGAGTGTGCTTGAACCTCTCAAGCCTTCTCTAGAGTACACAGACTCTTTGACTCTCTCTAGCTCTATCTTAACTCTGGTTCGATGCTACCTTTGCTTCTATAGGTCAGCTCAGCTTCTTCTCTCTGCTTTCGGCTTACTGTCTACTACTCTCTCTTCTGCTTACTTACTCTCTATCAATTTGTGGCTTTAAAGCCAGACTGCTTCCTAGCTATTTGTTTCCGCTTCCCAGCTTTCCGATTCCCCTGCCTTTGTCCGTTTGAATCCCTCTGTCATGTGTAATCATTCATTGTATAATGCTTCACAGGGAGGTGGCCACCTATTTCATAACAGATGAGTGTCAGTTCTCTTGGACATATTTGAAACAATCGTTTTTTCTCCGTTAACTCCAAGAATACCCGTGAAACGTGACCTTCTACCAATGCATTGTCCATATCGGACTTCAAATCCTATACAACTCTGCCTATTGACCCCGTCAAATCTGGTCATCCATCGAAATGCGTCTCCGCCATTGATATGGGGGTCCCAGATCCTACGGTCATCATTCATATCGGGTGGGTAAGAGGCATGATTTTTACCCATCCGATGTGAACGGTTTTCTCTCTCTTCCGCGGGATGCATGGCACTCGCTATATGGCATCAGGCAGGACTCGGTTAAAACCAATTACCGTTCATAGCCCCTCCGATATTCTGTCAATTTTGTGGAATCCTGCTTTCATGGAATCAGAACGATATCCATTGCATTTTATAACATTTCGGGTCCGATTCTTGTGGCCTTTCCTTCTCTAAGGGGTTTCCCTATGATATTTGATTAGCAACTTGTTTCTAATCGCATATCAGAAAGTACCCTCATTTCTCGAAATGGCCTCTACCTTTGCTAATTTGAGATAGCACACATTACCATGGGCCAACGGTCTGCACGCTTAACCAACAATCCTCGTTGCTCCGCGTTGATCACAAATTGCAATTTTTATCAGGATATCTCCGATAAGCTTGATCTTTGTAATACTTTTACTCCTTGACATGATTTCTAAAGAGTTCATGAAAACTTAGAGAGTATTCTAGGATCCAATTTGGATCACTTTTTCATGTCTTTTGGTAACAATATTCTTGTCTAGTTGATTGCATTAGAGGTAATCTAATTGTCGTCTGTATGAGTTCATTTTTTTTCATGCATTCTTCTGCTACATGTACAAACTTATTAAATGTATAACACCTTAAATGACTAGATAGAGGTGCAAGAGAATCATAATATTTTTTCTTCATATTTGTCCTATTGCAATCAATAGATTTGTGACCAACTACATTGCATGTAAAACAATATACCTTAAATAAACTTTAGTACTTGGGAACAAATGATGTTCTTGTGGACACTATTTGCTTGAGGTCTCAACAATCTACCTTTTCAATTGGCTACAATGTGTCCAAAGTTATGACAAGTAAAACATTGAATATCATTAACCAAAGGAGAGAATGGATTGTTATTTCTATTCTTGGGAGAAAATTATTTCCTTTGAAGGTTCACTTTTCTTGGTTGTTGGTTTGGTTGACTTAATTCTTTACCGAGAATTTCAGAGTTTTCTTTATTAACCTCAAGATTGTGAGCTAGATTCTCCCTTCACAATTTCATGAAAACCAAGGCCTGATTTAATGGAAGGAGACCTTTGACTGTTAAGAATATTGTCCATTATCTTAGAACTATCCTAAAGTCCCAATTTCTTATTCTTTTTTGTGATTTTACCTTCTAATGTACTTACCTCCACCTCTTTTTCTCCTCTTGTCTTTTCCAATTGTGTTCTTAACTTAGTGATATCTTCTTTAAGCTCATTTTCTTGTTCTTCAAATACTTGAAGTATCTCCTCATATCATTTGTTTGACTCTTCAAGGTCAGATTTGAGAGAGATGATATATCCTTCAAATCTTTCACAATAATTGGTTCTTTATTTAAACTCCTTGATTGTTGCATCTTCTTTAGTTCTCATTGCCTCCTGTAGCTGGGATATTTTCTTTTTGAGTTCATTTCTTAATGATGTTACTTCATCTTCCAATCTTTTACATTGATCTTCCATTTCCTTATATTTCGTCCTCATTCATTCTTCAATTTTTCTTCCTTCTTCCACCTAAGTCTTTAATTTGATATTTTATTGTTTGTAGGCACTCTCATTTTCATTAAAAAGTTGTAATAACTTTCGATGGTCTCTATTCTCAATGGTGAGTCTTTTAATCTCTACTTCTAGGGTCATTATTTTTTAATCTAGTTTCTCTGTAAAATGGTTACTTCCTCTTCTACCTAAAAGAGATATTTTAGTTGATTCATTATCATCATCACTACATGGGAAATCATTTGTATAGTGGTCATCATGATTAAAATTAAAACAAAAACCAGTACCTGATAATTCACGGTCACTATGTTCTCTATCTTATTCATCCCTAATCAGTAGAAAATGGGGTTCTTATAAATATGAGAATTCTATGACTTGTTTCAATATTTTTTTACCTTGATTTATGTTTGTTGATACTACCACTATATCTGATACACTACTATCACTATCATAATTTTCTTGAACTGACTTCTTCCTTTGAGTTTCCTTCTTCTTTTTCTTCCTTCCCATGGTCCTTAATCTTCTCTCAACCAGTTAAGATTCACTGGAGAGACCTACTCTTATAGTTGGGGTGTGGGGGGGGGGGGGGTGGGGGGGGTGTTGTGGGTGGGGGTGAATCAATATTTCATTTCATTTATCGTTTAACTGTATATTCATAATTTTGTACACAACTTCTATTTAATCAACCCTTGTATGTACACATTCTTTATGAACATAAGTAACATATATGCAGATTACTTGATTTTCACAATTATATGAATCATTATATAATTAGCCATTCATTATGAATTAACCATGAGTAGTAAAGAGAAGATAAATCATAAGAAATAATCAACACCTCAACACACAGGGATACTCGGATTTTTAGGTGAAAACACAATTTGGGAGAAAACCACCATTGTTGTCATCTATGTCTTATTTCTTATTATAAATAAAATATTGATTACATATTGAACTAGAGCAGACTCTTACCAATATGCAAGATTCTACCTGTAGGTGGCTACAACCTCTGGTTTCTCCAGCTCTGACTGGAAGGAAGCTACTACTCCTTGCTCAATTTTACCGGCTCCTACTGATAGGAAGCTCCTACTCCCTCAAAAAATTTACCGTCTACTACTGGAAGGAAGCTCTTACTCCCTTATGGAAGGCTCCAACCCTCAACACCTTTCTGGACCACGTTTTAGAATTTTCATACTGGATCCACCTATCTCAAATACACATCAAAAAATGGTAGGCCACCTTTCATCAAATTTTCAAATTGGACCCACACCCACCTGCAATAAGAAAATCAAACAAGCATATATTTCCAATACATCTTCATATCTCTCATATCTAAGCCTCCTCTTTGTGCCCTACTGCACACATGTTCCAAACCAAATCACATTGAATAGCTCATCAAAATTGCACACACATCTACTTGATCTTCTCTTCAAATTTCGAATACCACAGGAAATTCCCTTGGGTTTATTGTTGGTAATTATTGACTGGATCAAATAGACGTTGTTGATACAAAACTGTGGGAGATTACCATGGGAAATGCTCATGTTTTTTTTCCCATACATAGGGTCATATACGCAACTTTTGTTCACAACACCTACATATGTACGCAACTTTTTTTCACAAAAGTAGTGTATGATTTTCAAACTTCACATTTTTAATGCATCCTTTGACTAAGCTACCAATACTCTTCCTTATCCTCTGCAATACCAAACATACATTCATGTCATTTACAACAGTTCAAATAATATCCATCATCGTTAAGGACAACACATGTTGACACCAAGTACAACACATTTGACATTTGAGTTGACATCATATTATATCTAGGTTGACATCAAGGACAACATATTAGCCATAATGTCAACAATGACTACAAAAGAGCTATGAGAGGTGCATAGACTCAAGGGGTGCACATGTAACATAACAATCAGGTCCATAGGATCAACTTCCTCTTTGGAAATAGGTGCATGTTCTCAAGGGGATTTGTGTAGAGAAAATAAGGTTTACATGTTAATCATGTGTGCTATTTACATTGGTTCAACGTTATATGGTTATTTTTAGTCTTGGAACTTTGTGAAGAAATTGAAACCCTAATAATGATATGGAAGCCATGCATATGATACCTTGTTCATGTTCAAAATTATGATTTGATTTCTCTTGATGCAGTTAAATGATGAGTGCACTTAGGGTTGTCATCTATTGCACTACCATAGTTTTTCATACCTATTATTTTGATGTTGTACATGTTACTTATGTTTCATTTGTTGAAGGCTTCAATAATGATGTCAAGATGTGGAGATGATGAAAAGATGGCACATGTCCAATCGGGGCATCTCATATGCTTCCAGTGTTTCAGCTATTCATTGTTGGCATTATGTTGGCAAAAAAAGGAAAAGGCACAATTGGAGAATCTTTTCATGCCTTGACATGCATTATCTAACATTATCTTATCACAGGTGTATGATAAGATCTATGATGTTATAGGTTGTACAATCAAGGTTTACATAATCATATATGAGTTCATTTGGTCGAGCTAGAGAGATCACATCTATGTCACATATTGTCATGTGTAGATTGATGTTTATGTTGGGGTTTGATCACATTATACGAAGCATGCAGTGTGTTATTATGAGCAGCTAACAATTGTTATTATTTGTTGAAATCCATCTAGGGTTTCTATATTATTGGTATGAGAAAAGAACATCCTATTCTGAAATGTATGTATGAGGTTACCTAATGCACTAAGGGTGAGTTATGTATGCATCTAGAGAGCTCACGAGTAGTCAAATCAACATTTCATTTAATATTTCATAGTGAGTCATAATGTAAAGAACTTATGTGTGCCCTTCATCCAACCTTGTACATTGATGCTTGCTTATTGACTTCTATACTAGATAGGATATATGGGTCTAAGAAGATTTATATGGTAGCAAAAGGTTCATGATATTTGTAGCCCCAATGTTCCATGGGGGCATGTTTATCTTGTAGACAGTGGATGGATAGTCATATTTTTTGTGCACATATTGATAATTGATCCAGTATATTCAATGGTGAAAAAATGGCATTCTATCCCACCTTTGTCATTGATTTGAAATGGGGAGAAAAGGACTGGATGACTTAGTGTTTTCTAGGAGGTTGACATCAACACAAAAGGCGGGTATTGTTGGCATTATGGTTGGTTGACTAGTTGGCATTGATGTCAACCTAGTTTTTTCTGAGCTTTTCCATGGTTTGGATGAACTTCCAATACTTGGTGAGTTGCATACATGTTTATGAGGTGGTATATAGGTCTAGCAAGATGGTGAAGTAGTTTGGAAGAGTTTTGGGCAGAGCACCTAGGATGTTTCTCAAGTTAGACTATCTTCATTAGGAAGATAATTAGCATAGTGTGATGATTAAAAATATTCACTAGGTGCTCCAATCTATCCATGCGATGATATTCTCTAGGAGAAAATGGTCATCCCCGTGATGATGCTTGTGGGAAAAAGTGAAAACTATCTTGGGCCTTAAACACTATAATTTCTCATGATAAAATCTAGAATGATAGATTAAATCTTGACCCAGTCCTCCACAATTAGAATACAACAAATGGTTGAATGATGTGAATGGAAAATCTTGGTAAACGTCAGTTATATACATATGGTCCAAGTACCCCACACATAGATTATTTTATAACTTCTTTGAAACAATCAAGTCCCAAGGTTGAATATGTTTGTTATGATTGGGTCAAAAATTAATACACAGAGATGGAATTGATTGTCCCGCGGTCATCTATGGTTTGTGGCTAAATACTTTATTCAAAAATTGATTTAGTCCAAAGGATGTTTTGAAAAAAAAAAAGTAATCGAAGTTTACAATTGTTTGTGCCAATGGTAATTCTAGGTCGAAAATATCTCTGAATCTATAAATATAGAGTGATATTGGGAAGTTTATTGGGTATATTTGGTGGAGTGATCAAGCTCTCTTGTACTGGCATCGAACATATCCATATGTTTATATTTTTTTTCATATTTGTTCTAGCACAAGTCTCTAAGAATGAAATGGAATGGTTGAATTCGTTAGCATATTAGAGTGTTAAGTGCACATTTAGCTAATCGAAGCAGATAAAAGCCTTTGCGCAATCTTGGAAAAAGATATAGAGATGAGTATGATATTTTGGAAGTGGATCAATTTAAAGAGCATGATCTAAACACTTGAGATGTTACACAAGAGACAATGTGATGGTTGTGTATAAGTGAGCTCAAGATGAGATCAAAACCTCCATTATTGTGCATATTCAAAGAGATAAATGAAGTATGCATGGCAAGTTCTGTGATAATTTTGTGTGCATGGAATGGTTGATCAAGGATAAATTGAGTCAATGAGATACAATGCATAGACCTTGAAGGTTTTTCTAGTGCAATGAATTGGTTTATGTGTGTATTGATTTGTTGTATATAGTTACGCATGCAGAGCATTGCAATATGATTTATGTAGTGTGATTGGTGGGTAAAGGTAGCTCGATGAATATAATTTAGTGTTTTGATCTATGTTTCACTAGCAGTGTGTGGATGTAGGGGTATATCTTTCGTCAAATTATTTGGTGTAAGATCCACTCATATTAAATGAATGTATAATTTTATTTCTCCCTGAGGGTATATCTTAATGTGTAGACCTGGTGGTGTGTATGTCGTGACAACATTGAACTCCCATAGTCAAAGATCAAGAATATTATTTTTTAGATATGTACAAAGGGAAAAAATCTCTATTGTAGATCAATTGATCAACCACTAGTGGGAATTCTTGTTTGACTTTTCCGTTGAATTATGATTCCACGGAGTCTAATTTTGAACATAGTGTGCACAAGGAAAACTAAATATAGTGATGGTGCATCTATTATCCATGTGTATTTGCGCATGTCCAAATATGAGCCTAAGTAGTTAAGTTTGATAGTAGAGGCACACCTATAGTGATTGACAAAGAGATATATCTTTATGTTATTGATGTGTTTGTTGATGCTTGAGTGTTGTTGATTTATCTCTATGAGTTTGTAGCTTGATGACTTTATGAGCCAAGGTTATTTTTTGATGTTGTAGTTGAGAAAAGGCTTCACAAATATGTTCCAGCGTCTACATATTAATGTGCTTGTTCTAGGGGTTTGAGAGTCATTAGTGACACAATATTGAAACAAGACAATGAATGCATGGTATTGTAGGACTTATAGTGTTTTGGAAATTATTAATTAGATATTAATTCATTGAACAAAGTTTAGTACTTGAGCTTGGTCAAAGGGTTAATGTTTGATATGACAGAGTCTTTGGTTGATTGGCTCTTTATTGAAGCTAGATGCCTATGATTATGCAGTACTTACTTAACTGCTAATTATCATCAATGTGGAGAGATATGTATGGAAATGTTATGAGAGAAGTGTTGTGTATGGAGATATTGTATTGTTAGAGGTACCATGCTTATTTTGTTGGAATTGTGTGGACTGATGGATTTGTGTGAATGCTTACATGATGGGTGTTTGTTATCATTGAGTGTTGTTTGATGTTGAGGGAGGTTTTGTCATAGTTTTTGTTGGTTATTAATATTGATGAGTAAATTGGCCTAGTGAGGCTTGATAATTGATGTATCTTAGATGCTAATTTTATTATCAGTGTTGGTATTTAATTTTGGGGAAAGAATTTGATGCTACTGGGGTTTATGACATCTTTGATCATGTCTATAAGGGTTTGTTATTGATGAGTTATGGTTTTTCTATGAGTATGGTGCTAAGGTGTGATCTCATGGGTAAGCAAAGAGTATGGTTTGGTATATTGTTGGTCAAAGTCATTTCTAGTATTTTACAATATTGACATATATGATAGAGCTAGGGTTTTATGTTTTATTGAGAAGATTCAATTGTTGATCAAATAGGTTTTGGTATCATGTTATTCAGATTGATCATAATGTTGCATGTGGGTCTAGATTAAAAATTGGATGAAATTTGGCCTACATGGTTTGGATTTGTTGTAGGTGGTTCTAGTGTGAAATATTTTGAAACGGGGTCCATAAAAGGGTTTGGGGCTTGGATAATTCAGTAAGGGAGTTGTAACTTCCTTCCAATGGTGGAAAAATAAATTGATCAAGGAATTGTAGCTTCCTTCTAGTGGTTGCTAGAGAACTTGATTAGGGAGTAGTGGATTCCTTCCATTTGTAGTTTGAGAAACAATAGGAGGTGGTAGCCCCCAACAAGTAGGATCTTGCGCACTAATAGAGTCATGCGCCAGTGCAAGGTATAAAATAAGGTGTCCTTTACAATAATAAAGAGAAGAGGATAGAGACACAAACAACGATGGTTTTTCCAATTGGGTTTTCCGCCTAATATTTGATGTTTTTATATGATGATGTGTATGTTGACTTGTTTATGTGTTGAACTGTTATGATTCACATGCCTTTATGATTAAATTCTACTCATGACCTATTTACATAATGTGTTGTTAGTTAAATGATGGTTTAGTTAACATTGCAAATAGAAGTATTAACTAGGTAAAACTTGATTCATCACGAATATATGATTCAACCCCCACCCCACCCCACCCTTCATTATTATTTCTAAAAATATCATCCCTTGCTTATACCCACTTGTCATTCGAAAATCATTTCCATGGATTTCATATGAGGTTTACCAAAAACTAGGAAGGAAAATGACTATCCATTCATGGTAGTTGACAATTTCAACAAGATGTGTGTCTTAATACCCTTTAAAAATACCATCAATAAGAAAGAAGTAGCAAACTTATTCATTTGGAAGGTATGGGTGAAACTTGGGATACTAAGGAGCATTGTTTCAGACAAGCACACAAGTTCTCAGTGCATTTCAAACTATATTGTGGGAGAATATGGACACGAAGTTGAATAGGTCTACAACATTCCATCCATAGACCAATGGGAAAACATAAGTAGTCAAAAGTATTTTGGTGTAGTTTTTGAGGGGTTATAATTAGAACCATCCAAAGGCTTGGGATGAAAATTTGGTATACATACAACCCTCTTATAGTAGAGCAGTACACAATTCTACTAGTAAGGGGATTCCTTAAGGGAAAAAATAAGTTGTTGAGAATATTATAAAAATACATCTACAAATACAATATACAATGTAAAGGTTATAGGAAAGGTACAAGGCTTGACATGATCAAGGTAGAATAGAGAAGTATTTTAAGGTGAGAGACAATATGGTTGCAGTTGAAAAAGTAGTGGTTATAGGGACCTGGTAAGAAAATAAAGGCTTTGTGATATGATATCTCTGAGATACCGGAGGAGTTGGGAAATAATTCCTATAAACTAAGTCTAACCCCATACATGCACATTTACTTAGTGGTGAAGGCATAGAATCTGAAACTTTATTAGCCTTCAATGCTAGATTAGGAAGAGGAACATGTTGTACCTTTTGTAGAGGATTTAGCACTAAAAAATCAAGAGATTTTGATCAAGGATATAGTTTCGTAGAATAGGTAAATAATTACAACACAAGATTATAATTACCTTTAGTATATTAGGTTGAAAGAACAACTTATATGCAAATCTAAATGGTACACTCAAGACAAGGTGGAGGGAAAATTCCTCACTTCATTTAGTAGAAGCTTTTTGGGACCAAAATAATCCTAAAATGGGGGGGTGTGACCCATATTAGACCACTCTATTAATTTTCAACAATATTGATTCTTTCGGAGTGGAAAAAGTGGAGGAATCTGAGCACAAGACCATTTTTATAGGAAGTCCCAATTTGGAAAAAATTGGGTAAAAACTTTGAGGATCCATTTTGAGGAATTAAGTGAAAACTGTTTTGGAATTGACCTTAATATGAACCTATATTCCATAATATAAATGTCGATACCTTTCCAACAACACAATAATCACTTCAATCAGAGCTCGTACGAGAAAGTTATACCCCCAAAAAGTTGACTTGTTGAAATTTACCATCATAATTCAAAAGGATGCCATGCCATCCCCCATTATTCATGGAATAGGGGATAGCCACTTGATTATGATGAACAATACTCTAGAATATTCAATATTGTAAATTTAATTAAGAGTTGAAGGAGTCAATCCTAACCTCTAGTAGGCTATTGTGTTATGTTATAACTAGGTCATTATGAGGAAAAGGGGTTCCATTCTATTTGGGTGCATTTTGTTCATTAGATGGGAATAGTAGCCAAGATTGGATAAGAAGAGAGAAAATAAAGATGTGTTGTGCACTGTAGTAGCCCATGGGCCACAAGTCTCACTTCTTTGTACTTGCATCCATTTCCATTCAAAGAAAGAGAGAGTGCAATAGCCTCACCTTCCGACTAGGTTTTCTTCTGAAAGGGTTTCCTAGGTCATACCTTGTGTTATTATGGTTTGTGAGTGATTGTTATATTTGTTATCTATTTTTTACAGAATTATAATTTGCATGCATACAAAATAAATAATAATTAACAAACACAAAAATCTGAGGAGAAATAAACCCTCGAAGTGTAGATTTCGTATTTTAAGTATAATTTCATTAGATATGTTGTGACAAATTGTCTAGTGGAATATCGATGACAATTTATAGATAAAATATGTTAGAATATTCATTGATAAACAAATGAATCATATGATAATTTGTTGGAAGACATGATTTGGATTTATATGGCCATTAGAATGAATGGAAATTCCAAGAATCCTTGTTGGGTCAAGTATATGGAATGAGAAGTTGAAAGGTATTCCAATTTGAGATAAGAAGACTTGAAAGTCATCTTGTTTTTATATTGAAGGGAAATCATGAGAGTGTTTATCTTTGAGATATTTTTCTTAATGCTATCCTTTAGCTGATATTGTGTTGTGCCTAAAGATTTATGATTAAGCCCTATGACTAATTGATTGAGAATGAGGGAAAGGTTTCACTAAGATATGAAAACATAGATAATGGGAAAGTGGTACCACTTATAACTCCTTGGGAAATATCTTGGTTAATGGCTATGGATGGAGTTTTAGATACCTTTATAGGTTGGGGAGGGTGATGAGCCACCAATTATAAAAAGCAATAGTACTATCCTAAAAGGGGGTCTGAGGATAAAGAGAAATACTTGTTGAACACCTATAAATTGGTCCACATAATAAAAAACAATTGTTAAAGCATAAAAACACTCATTCGATAAAGCCATAGCTAAACAACAAATTAGTTCATTAACTTAATATGTGAATGAAACAACATATACCATAGACATAACCAAAATATTCCAACTACATCTACGATACATGTATGAAGGAATGTCGACTCATTGAGGTTCTGATTAGGTAAGATCTCAAGTACATTGTTACATGAATGAAACATTGTATCTAATAGTGGAACATGAAGCCACAACTTGCTTCTCCAAAGAATAATCTATCTCCTATGTATTACAAGAGAAGCCAAGGAAAGACCTTTGTAATCTAAAGCCTTCCAAAAGCCCTTTGCTTGAGTTATGAGGAGCTATTTATAACAATTGACAATGACATTTGAGCTTCCTCATGACTCTTTGACTCCTATGACTATCTTCTATACATGACTCATTACAATCCAATGTGTGTATTTTCACATTCCACATGTGTCCCTTGGACTTCATTACATATCATTTATTACATAATAGAATTTACAAATGAGATGGTGGCCTAATAAGACAAAACTGACAATGGTACAAAGGCTCATCAAGTGGACAAAAATTTTCTTCCTCATGGAGTTCACTTGCAATGTAAGTGTGTCATGCTTTGAACTCCTTTGTGATGGCTTCGACCCGAACTGGCAATTCCCCTTTGTACGCATATTCACCTCTAGCGCCTCCGTCAATAAGTTCATGGAGCTTGACTGTACATTATTCCACATCCATGAGAGCTTCATGTGTGCTTTGACTAGTGCAAAGACATACTATTTAATAATGTCTTTGGTTACCTCCAAGCCTACATGTTCCATTGCCTACTTAATTTGTTCAATATATTCCCTGATATCCTGGAAGATGACTTCTCTGCTTCTAATTTCTTCAAGAGATCTAATGGCAGGCATCCCATGTTTCTTTGTTAGAGACTCAAAGCCATTCGACAATCAGTTATACGCAACCATAGTACTAACCGATTATGCTCCAAGATGCGAGTAGTTCTATAGGTAGAGTCTCAACTAAACTCTGTCTCTTTCCATGACAATATTTTCCATCTTTTCAAAATGTTTTGGAGCATCCACATACCTGGCAATCCATTATGGCATCTAGTCAACTGCTCTTTTTCCTATCTTTATGAGTTTCACCACTTCCAGTGTGTTCTTTTGAATTCCAATTAAAGCAGTGATGAATTGTTGTATAAGTATCATATTATCATATATTGGCACCATTGCGTCCTCCATTGGCCTCATCTCTTCTTGCATGGCTAATTTCCATTCTGCGTTGTTGAAGTTATGTGATGATAATCGTTTATTCTTTGCCGCAACATGTTCCACCTATTGCTTCACCATAGCAAGTTCTTTTCTCAACCTAGCATTCTCATTCAAAAAATACTCAAAGTTATCCTATGTCATTGTAGAAAATGCAACATATTTTTCCATGACCACCCTAGGATTCCTTCTTATGTTGGTAGTGATCACCTTATTCGTAGACAATGAGACTATATTCTGAGGATCCTTTGAGAAATATCTATGCCATTTTTGCATGATCATCTTCATCAATTGATCGAACGTTATACTACATACATCCATGACTCTGTCGGCTAGTGGAGGTCTGATCACCATCTCTTTGAATGGAAGATGAAAAACTATGAGAAGATGTTATCCTAGAGTATCTAGTTCTTCCTCCATTCGTTGGATGGTATCTTCTTCCTGGAATTTTTCCTCTTCCAAATCTTGAGTCAACTATTCTTCTTCCAATATCTATGCTACTTCTTCCTCTTGGGACTTCCTTGGTTACTCTTATTCTATCCTCTTCTCTTTGGATTCTGCTTTTTGTTTCTCCAACAACTCATCCTATTGAATCTTCCTCTCTTCTTCATCGGCTTCTCCCTACTCTACTTAGCTAGCTCCTGGGTTAAAAGGATCATATTTCCATTTCTTGTTGCTCTCACCAGATGAGTAATACCTGATCCTTTTCTTGAGATATATTTTATTTGCTTGAGAAGTTATCTCCTCCTCCTGCACTTACAAGGCTTGGGTTGGTAGATCATGGGGTGAATTGGTCTCCATTGTTGGATGTGTCTTCATGTTGGCATTGTAGCAGCTCTTTAGCTTCTCATCTTCTGCTATGGAAATTGATGAGTACCTCATATTGTGACCGATCCTCTGATAATGTTTCTTGGCAGTTTGCCTAGGATCATATCCATTGAATTCTTTTGTAGTGAAATGTAGGAAGTATAGCTCTTGTATCTCTATTGTTGTCACCTTATGTCTCTTTAACTCATATAGTATGATCCTCAATGGGAAGATAGGCCAAGGGTATTTCTTCCTTCTATGAAGAAATCTTGAAAATTCCTTGTCCAGCTAATTAGCAACTTCTTGCATAAGTTACCACCTTGTTGGTCAAATATCGTGACATAACATGAGGGGATATATGACAACTGAAGCACTTGATGTACATACCCTTAGGAGCTGAAAACCAGTCTTTGATAGCTCAAAGTGACTCCTTTAGCTAATATGTCATGTAAGGAGCATCGATCTCAAATATCATGTGAAAGATTACCACAAATAATTGTTCAGCCAATTTCTCATACACACCTCTAAAACTTGCTTCTGATAACACTCTACAGTGGAAGTAAATTGGGAACTTCTCCTCAGGGGTCCAGTTCTTGTTCATTCTTGGGAATGCATACTGTGCTCATATTTTGTCTAAGAGAAATGGACACATGTAGAATTCTAGTGTCTGATTCACCCATAAAGAAGAACATGATGTTGCAACTCAAATGGCAGGATATTTGCCCAATTGAAAGTTCTACCATGGGTCACTACTATATTGAGTGTGTATATTCAATTCTCTTGGAATATCTCAACATTCTTAGGCCCATATAACTAACATTATAGGGCAATCAAGTATTCATAAAAATCTCTAACGATCTTTGTCAGATACACTACGGATGGGAGATAGTGAAACTTGGCAGGCCCTCGACACCATGATTTGATAACATTGCCTGTGTTGAGGGTAGACCATCTCATGTATAAGTTGTCACTTGCATATTCCCTAGGCTTGAGCATGTTATAATATGACTACATATCTTCACCAAAATAGGTGGCAAGTTGACTGCCACTCTCACTGCGAAGCACAAGGTGTGATCCATCCATATATGTAATGATCCATTAGATCAACTCTACACATGGCATGATCAGGAATCTGCATGTGATCCTATGCATTTTGGACCTCTGGATGTTGATGTATGCATGTTGATCTTCTAGATCCTCGACAAACATTTCCTGCATGAATGTGTTGTAGATCCTTCTCCATGTGACCTATGTATCCTTATAAATAAAGCACTATGTAACCTGCATATATAGGAATATTTGGCTTTGTAACTTCTATAGGTTAATCAATGCTTGTTTCTAAATGTTCTTTGGAGATCACTTTACAAGGTGGCATGGCTCCAAAAGATGATGAAAAGGTGATAATACTTGTAACACAAACACCTATTTGGGGAAACATGCTCATAGTGACAATATTAACTTAAAATAAGCTAACTATGCAACAATACCTGTAAATAGTGTAAAAAGAGCCATCACAGATGATAGAACATGGAAAACTATGAATGACAATGAAAAATAACTTGCATGCATGAGAAAACAAGAATTCAAACTAGGAGGGTGTACTTTCAAAGCACGAAGGGGCATGTAAGGTTATTTGGAGCTTTGTAGTACACTCATGTGCTTAAGAAAGATGGAAAAATCATCTAGGGTGCATTAGCACACCCTTAAGGGTTAAAGGGATGGAATGTTGGGCCTTCGGGTCTTCCATATTTTCTCATGCACTCAAGGAGACAAGGAGGGTACATTGTCACACTCTGAAGGGATGAAGGAATGGGTTGACATGTCTTTGAGCCTTCATAATGCATCCACGGCTCAAGGAAAAGGAGGGCACATTGTTGCATGCTGAAGGGATGAAGGAAGACTCTTCATGCCTTCATGATGCGCTCATGCGCTTAAGAGAGGGCACAATTCTTCGTGGTGAAGAAGTGTGCTCTAGAGGAGAACTTGCTCAAATAGGTTGCAGATTTCGGTGCTAATCAGGGTTCGAGCTCAAGAAGTGCGCTCTACTTATTAGAAGCTCAGGAACAAATTTGAACAATAAAATTTGATGGAAGGATGAGGAAAAGAAAGATCAGTAAGTCTTTATAGCTACTGTCGCATGCATGGTGGAAGATGAAGGGTTTTAAGAATGTGAAGAGTTCCTACATGTGATAGTATAATAACACTTGCAACATGAAGATTAAACATAAACGCCAACAAAAAAACTAAAAGACAAAGGATCAACAACAAGAAAAGGAAAAATTGACAATGAAATCATGAAATCCAATGCAGAGATTAAACATGAAAAACTTACTTTTTGCACTGGTTGATGAATAGATTCTTGATTCCTAGTTGTGTGCCCAACTTAGATGGAATCATTGCGCAAGAATCATGAGTGCCACTTATCATCGCATAAGAGGGTTAGTTAAAAAAGTTAAGTGGGCTCCTATTTTCTAGGAGCGTTCCCTCATGCAAAAAGGTTGGCTCATGTGTGCATCTAGAAAGGGCTTAGTCCCTCAACATGAAGGAGTATGATCATGGAAGTCACATCTATTTAGCATGAAGGAGTGCACTCAAGGACAGTGAAATCCTTCAGGCTGAAGGAGTGTGCTCAAGTTGAGTGCATGTATTCACCAACTTAGAGTGTGCTTTTGATTTGTTTGAGTGTTTTCTTGATTTTATTTTCTTTATTTCATGCTTTTGAGTGTTGTTCGAGTGTGTGCATAGTGATAAGGAAAGTTTCTAAGTTGAGAGAGATCATGAGTTCACCTAACAAAGAACTAAATAACTCGAACACTTCTAATGGTTAAGTGACGATGCTTAGAAAACATAAACTTATGAGGATGCAATGTTAGGAGAAAACACGTAGATAACAAATCAAACAACATGATAAATCAAGGGAGATTGAAAAAACAGTTAGCATAGGCTCCAAAATTGACATAGGCAAAAATGTTGGAGGGTCATTGTTGCGGCAAAAACACTTCGTGACACAATGGGAGAACCCCACCTTCTCTGAAATGGTTTCATTGTAAGTACAAAGTCTCATTTCTTTTAGAGGTATTGATTCTATCTGTGGGTTACCTTAGTTATCCACTCTTACTAAGATAAAGATATAGTCTTCCCTAGTTCCCTTACTCGGTAAACACAACACATAACAAGCCATATCATTATCATGTCAATGTAAGTAAGGTTAATATAGTATGGCAAAATAAAACAATTAGAGTGTGAGTTTTACATCTCTAGCATTGCTCTACTACCAGTAGGCTTGGAGAGTACCCCAACAGAGTCACTTCAAGAACAAAAATGTTGCTTTGCTACCAATGAGCCTGGATAGTACCCCAATGAAGTCACTTGCTTCACCTCTCTATGCATGAATCCTTTCTCTTCTTTCACACTTTATTTTTCTTTTATTTTCATCATTTTTTCATAGAACTATGTATAGGCACTTATTATTTTTTGGCGAGTGAAAGAAGGATCCCAACTTATTGAGAGTAGAGGAGGTTTCTTCTTCAAAGACAATTTTCATACCTTTGATGCTTTGATACTGGACTATGCATTCCACAGTTCCAATAGCCAGATTGTACCTTGTGCAGTCTTGGCAGTTGGTCTCCTGACCTCCTTACTGAAATTGCGCAACCTTCATGATCATTCACCCATGTATGTTGCAAGTTAGTTCTCATGTTCATTTTGGTTTTTGACTAAGATATTGCTTTCCATGAGTGTTTCCATGTCTCTAGGTATCACAGGTGTTCATCTGCCTCTCAGCAGTACAGGTACAATGGTTTTTAGGAGACCAGAGATGAAGACACCATTCAGAGCACACTTGGGGTTGTAGTCGATCAAGTGTCTATGGACTTGCCCACCCATGAAGACATCAAGTTGTTCATAGACAAGGACATCAAGATATGATAGCAGTAGCATCACAATGAGCAACATCGTGAAGGGTAGCTCAAGACAGCATACTAGATGCAACGAATGCAAGAGGAGGGTTGTTGACAACACAGAGGCGGAACAAGGTTGCAATATCAAGTAGATCCATTGATTTTGAAAGCAGCTTTGGAGACTTTGGCTATGAGATGACGACATGACATGAAGATCGTGCGAAGACAATAGAATGGAACAAAGAAGGATTTGCATGTGTTGAATCAACAACTCAAGGAAGAACATGAAGCTGCACAGATAGATGAATGAGTTGCAACAGGATCAGGAACAACACTGGGCGCATCGTGCACTCATAGATGAAACTACACCCATACAAGTTAAAGATCCATCCTAGTAGCTAATATGGAGCAAACATGGTGAGCAGTGTTGGTGATCACATGCAAGGGATTCAGCAGCATGTGTGTAATTGTGTTCACACATTCAATCCAACCCATTCAAGACACTCACCAAGGCAAAGACAAGAAGCAAGTCCAATTGGAGCTAAACTTGTACTTCAGCAAGTTGATGCACATGACCACCAGCACACACTTAAAGATCCGCACAAGCACTATGCATCATTGTGTTTCCAGTTCAACCACACCCAATAAAACCATGTGCATGTTGGCAAACGAGTTGGATGAAGGGGCCGAACTAATGCACCGGTTGCAATGGAGGCAAGAGTTCATTTCAGTAAGATGTCACCATGAGGTACACACACACCACCATGGACGAAGAAGCTTAGCATCAACTCACCACCTTCACCATCACAAGCATGTCAAAGAGTTGGTCTCATCACAGTGGACCGAGTGTCAGTGATTTCTTGCAAGGCTTCCTCAAGCCATGTTGTCTCACATGAGTACATGTGCATTGTAATGTTGATTCATGTCAAGTGTAATTCAAGTGTCAATGGTTGGATGTAACAATCATAGAGTAGGTG